>JANHGN010000039.1:105026-118029 GCA_024605025.1 Megaceryle maxima
ATCTGGTGTTAATCATCCTTCTTCAGCCAGAGATAAGAAAAAAAAAAGTTTATTTTTAACACTTCCCCACTTTGATGTCATCAAGACACAGGGTTATCAAATACTAAAGAACATCCCCTACTGTAACACCCTTGCTAAAGTACTGGCAGCACAATACAAAAAGCTGAGAACAAAATCACTTCCAGAACCTAAGAAGTCTCTATCTGTCAGAGTCCTAAGCTTCAAGATAGTTTAATTACGCTTAGACTACAGCTAATGAAGGCTACTATTAAGGTTAATGGTTTGCAGCAAGAAATGTTCAAATCCCTAATAACAAATCCTGTATTTGTTTCATTGTGGTGTTCTAGTCTACAAAAACAGATCAAACAGTCAAAAGGTACGACCTCCTGATGACTCCAATGTACTTCAGGGACATATCAACAAATCAATGACATGCCTGTGATTGTGCACAGGAAATACTCTTCTGTAGGCTACTATAAACTTAAACTTTGAAACCTTTTTAAGAAACTTACCATGCTGTTTCTGCTTAGGGTTGTACATCTTCCACCAGCGAAATATGACAAATCCATCTTGAATTCTAAATCAAATCAGATGAAACAGAAGTTGAGAGAGGTAAAACGCCTATGTGCAGCTGCATGACGTGTTGCCTCATGCAATGCAGAGTTCTGCAGCTGCAGTAGAGTACAAGCAATGTTAAAACATGAAGCATTGCAGAATAAAGCATACAGTGTAATATTGTACAATCACTGCATTAGCCAAAATCTGTATAAAACCCTATACCCATTGCCCTCTCATGGCTTTCCAAACTTAAGAGTATGAATCAAAATTACAAACTCCTTGGTTACATGTGGTTCACAAACCTAATTATTCTCAATTCCAGTAAATAAATGCAAACTACATGGCCAAAACAAATCTTTCAGACTTAGTAACAGGAGCATGAGGGAGTGAAAGACATTAATGAAAAAATATTTCTCTTTCAAACTCTCGTGTGTTTTCTTTCTCAAATATCACGGACAAGTAGAATCTTACCCAGTATTCTCTTCCAACTGATACTGCTCAAACAGCAAATGAGCTAAGTATCTAAGAATGTCTAAATATTATCAGCAAGAGAGTCAGTTCCATTTTAACATTTATAACTATATTATTATATGAATGTATTATTGCTCGCCTGTATTTTGATACTGTATTTGAAATCACTGTTTAGAAGAGCAACTCTCTGGAAACCTGTACCTGATAGACATGTCTTCTGTGATGAAATAGATTTCACGAACCATGACTTTTCCAGACAGCACAGAGAAAGAAAAGGAACCTAGTGTGGAAAAAAACAAAAAAAACCCACCAACATGCTTATCAGATATCAGCCTCAAGTTGCTGATGCTTTATTTTCTGAACAGGAAGAACAATTCTCTGAAACGGGTTTACTGGGTATCTTGAGTTTTCCCTTGGAAAACACACCAACTTTCAGAAGAGAAGTCAGAGATTCAAAATATTCAGAGATTCAAAAAGTGCACAATTGTAAAAAAATGCTGGGTTTGGCACCACCCAAAAATGCAATCAACCCGAGACACATCAGTCACTCAGGAACATTTGGGTGCCTTCTGAAGTTCATGAAAAGAGCCAGGAAAGCTATTTTGAACACGTATACCACCCAGTCATTGTATGAAAGACTGTAATTAGAGCAAGAAAGATTCCTGACAAAATAATTTTTCACATTTTATGTCTATAAAGTTTCAGTCCAATTATTATGACAAACTGTGTTTACAGCAGGAAGGATTAATAAACATGAAAAGATCAGCAGGTAATGCAGTAGCCCATATTTCTCCTAAGGTTTTTCACCTCACCCACAGAAAGTTAAGTAAACCATGATTTGTTTTTTTGTTTTTTTGTTTTTAATAAATAAATCAACTGAAGCCAAGCTGTCAATTATGGGATTTAATTAATGTTATATTCTTCTTACTGATTAAGTTTATAAAGAACACCATACACTTGGCCAGCTATGTCTGGCTGTCTTAACTTAATAGCAATTTCACAGAGAAATTTTAATAAAAGCCCACAGATCAAGTGTAGCAGCCAATAAGTATTTCATCTATATTGCTGCTCAAAAAGTTGGATTTGAAGACGGTTTGGATTACAGGTCTTAAATTCTTGAGGACATAAGCACATTACTGCAGGGGGCTCTTTGGCAGGCAGGTATAGATGGGTTGGGGCTTTTTCAGTTTTCACTACATTTATGATCAATACTTGTAGAAAAAAAAACTATAACTAAAGACATGGTGATTCTGGGAAGCAGACAGGAAGGCACAGAAGAGTAAATGAAAGAAAACTAAAAGTACAGTCAGAGGGAGGTTGTGGGATACAGCCCTCTGTGACTCAGCATCAGATATTTTTGTAATGTGGGTGAGCACCCAAGTGATTTGTACTGACCTGTTTTATTCCAAAATGTTTTAAAATATATATACCAAAAAAAAAAAGTTAATGGATTTTGATGCAAACGTTCTAGGCAGTATAAATTCTACATATCACAGTCCCAGTATGGATTAACATGATTAGTTCCAACAGCTTATTTAGAAAGCAAGGACACTGCCCTAACAGGGAGTTGAGGCTTCAGGCTCCACTGTGCCCCCCCTGAGCCCACTCCAGCGGTTGCTACCCCACCTGTGAAGCCATATAACCCGCCTCAAAGGTGGAGGGGAGTGGGAAGCTGCACCCCTTACCACCAAATTAGGAGGCAAATTCAGAAGCAACTCAGGCAGGCTCCATGGGGAACTGAGGTCAATCATCTTCTTTCAGGACTCTAACCACTACAATTACAGGGCTTTGAAAAAGAGGCGATGGAAAATGTACAGAATTTGAGAATGCAAAGTATACAGACTACACAGAAAAAGGTAAACTTGACTTCAACACCTGTCAAGTGAACATTAATACAAAGTAATGAGAGACTTCAAAGGAAGAGGGGGTGTTTTTCTACCTACACCAAGAATCCTTCCCTAAATCATATTAAACTTTTTTTCTTCTTAAATTAAACCCATGCTGATCATTTTCAAATTACTGTAACAAAGGAACACTTTGATTTTACTTACAGGTTTTAGAAAATTAAGGTATAATAAAAAGCAGTAGATGAACAGCAGCACTACAGCTATGATAACTTACCAATATGGATGTAGCCATGTTTATATAATCTGTTAAGAACCAATGTTAAAATGAGTCCAATGTTCCGGGAATTGTAGTAAGTTAGGTAGATAATCCATCCACAAGACAATATTGTTGCTGTTGAAAGATTAAAATTAATTAAAATCTTTTTTGAAGTATGCTGACCTAGATAAAAGCCTTACCTATTAAGTCTATAAAGCATAAGAACGTTCTTTCTAATCTCAAAAAAATTTGAAACTGATGGGACATTTTAATGAGCGTTTTCAGAAGGATGGTGTGAGAAGGGTTTAAAGAGATGGGGAGGAAAAAAAAAAAAAAAGAGAGGAAATGGGAAGTTTTGAGAAGTACAGATTGTTCACTGTTATTTCATGCCCCAATATAAACAAAGAAGTCCTCCTGAGGACCTGCAAAAGGCCACACATATTTCATTGCATCCCTTGTCATCCAAGAATTAAATTTCCTAGATCAAATCATAAATGATTGTATGAGATAATGCATGTTATTTCAAAATACTCTTAAAAAAAATACAAACCATAACAAAAGTCATACTGTATTCCTTCTCTGCACCATGAAATGTATCTTACATTTCTAGCCTTTTGTATCTTAGCACAGGAAGCAACATTATCACATTTGAAAGCATTTCTTAAGCGAACAGAAATGCACCAGTCCTTGGGTTAGCAGAAATCTGTCAACAGTTCAAGCATGAACTTTGCTAAGAAAAAAAGGAAATAGCAATCCAATGAGAAATGCGTTTAAAAAAAAATAAAAAATTAGGTCTGCTAATCCCCAAAGTAATTTTTGCTGTAGTTGATTAAGAGCTAGTAACCTATTTCTAACTACAAGGGTTCGCAACACTTCCAGAAGGACAAACCCAAAAGGAATGGGGCTGTCAGGGAATGGATTCGTTCTGACTCGCTTTACTGATAATTACCATTCTGTTCCATACAAAGAAGAGGAGGAAATAAAGCAATTTTTGTACTTGAGGTATCTCTGCTCCTTATACCAACTGACCTCTGTAACAGAAGTTTTTCATTTACGTATACACTTCATACCCAAAACTTCAGATTTATTGTACCCTTTCTGGGAAGGCTGAAGTGAGGAAAGGCATATGGGTATGATGCCTTCACTCTGCAAAGAGTTCAGATGATTACTCAATAAAAAAAAGCAACCAACAGAAACAGGCTGTCCTTTCTCTGCTCAATATTATTTTTTGCAGTGGGATGCTCCACTGCTTTGTAACAACACCTGGGTTTTGTTGAAAGATGAGGAGAAGGTAAGAGAGTAAAATTTGCATGACTGTCTTTTCCTTACTGGAAAATGGATCCAGTGTGGCCAAAATCTAAATAGCTCTTAGGCAGATAAGCTGCTTGACATGTACAACAGATCTGTAGGGGGGATTCCACAGGAACAAGGCAAGGATGGTTAAAGCTACACCCCAAGAAAGAAAACACTCTTGGCATTCACTGAAGACAGACTCCAAGGACAGTGTTAACCTCCCCTTGCTTTCAGATGTGTAAGTTACTCACTGCTGGTCCTCTATCAGTATAGGAGGAAAGGTGGAATGACTCCCACTCAAAGAGTCTCATTCCAGTAATAAAACTCCGTTAGAGATTAAGGTTCAACTAGACATTTAACTTCTAGATATCTAAAAGCAAGAAGATTCCCTCTTAAGGCAACATTTCTGAGAAAAACCAGCAAACTAATGCCACTGCCAGACACTGTGTCTTAATCCACTGCCTTTACCTCTCACCTCTGCCACAAAATGAAGCCTTTTACTTTCCCTTGCCAAATTTAGTCTCCACTATGAAGCCACAGATCCCATAGACTCTATTCACCTCATTATTATATTCTGGACTTTAAAAGGTTCTTCACTGGAACTACATTTTGGAAATTACATTTGGAAGGTTTTACTGCATGCAATTTTTAGAAATTATTCTGGAATTGAGCAACAACTCTTTGAGGGACATGTTCATTTCTAGAATTTCTCTTTTACTGGGAACTACAGTTGATTCAGAACAAACTGTTGACATCTTTTTCTGTTCTCTTGTAACAGGTCAGCAAATGAAAGCAAAAGAGGATGGCTGGTTGAAACTAGGTCAGTTAATAAATACTACTTTAACATGTTTCTATCCAAGCCTTGTAATAACACAGCTTTTTCTGTTGTATCATGGTTTTGAGAATACCAGGTGGCTTCTTACAACTGAAGAGACCAGCAGCTCCCCAAAACTGTGCAAATGTATACAGGTCATTCTGCCCATGGAAAAAGGGGATGGACTATATTATTTCTTGGAAGTTCCTCCTACCCTTCTGTGAAACTAAAGTGTGTAAGTTTAATAAATTCAAGCAAATAAGAAAGCTAAGCAAACCTTTTGGTTTAAGTTATAGCTGTTAGAATTGTTTATATCCTACATACGTTCCAACTAGACTTACTAATACTTTGCTCTAAGAATCCAGTGCAGAGAGGGGAAAAGAAAAAAATAAAAAAAATCAGAGAAATAAAGGGTTTTGGGATGCAATTTGATACTTTTATTCTTTGATGAAAGACCTGAACATCTTCAAGTCTCAAATCAAAGCTTTGGGAGACAGTTTTTTCAGATCTGTTCCTCATTTTAGTATGAGCACCCACCAGCACAATGACTTCCCTTGTTTTCACCTTGCTTACACTTACAATTTTATGCTAAGCATGAACTTTCCATGTCAATATATTAAAAGTTAAATAAATAATAGCCAAAAAGCACCCTCAACTAATTTGCCTACATCCTTTTCATTGAGTTTAGCCTACTGAAAAAGAATCCTAGTCAATAGCCAACAGACGTGTTTTGACCTCCCAGAAGTCAAAAAATATAGTTATTTTTTCTGTGCTACTCCCTACTCTAGGTCTGAGAACCAAGACTGAAAAGGAGGTATTGTCTTCCTTTGGAAAAGTCTGAATGCATTACACACTCCTAACACTCTCATCTGGACCTGAATACAACTTAATTTTTATTTTGTTGTCCCTCTTCATAGATTCAGAAAACAAAAGTATCTATGCAAATATAAACATCAGCACTAGTGTTACAAAAAAAATTACCATACCTAAATTTGGCACACTTACAAACAGCCTATAACTGAGTACACAACAGCTTAGCTTAAAGGCTTATTGTGGCACGCAGTTTAGTCTAGAAGTTATGCCATTAAACACAATAGTCTTTATATCACTATTCAGGCTATACCATATTAATGGCAGATATGTACATGTTGGTACCTATTGTACCTGTCTGTCATGTGCTACAGTGTTAATCCTTTGTTATGGTATTACAATTAATCACCAGCTTACTCTGGTGTTAGAAAAAAGCCCCACAACATATTTCACAGAGAAAGGTTCTCACTGAGTTCCTATTTTGCAGAGCTGTAGTTGTACATCATAGTCCTTTACACATTGGACTTATCTCCCAAGTGCTGCAGCATAATTAGTACTGGAAACAGTTCCATATATTTTCTTTCTGAATTACTTAAGAAGCATTGCCATACCTCACTAAGCAGCTGTGGGACAAATAAAAATGTATTTTCAGTGTTTCAATGCAGTTTAGTAAGAAATTTGATATTGTTATGCCAGCATTTAAAGAAACACATTTAAAAGTACACACACACACAAAAAAAATATTAAAAAAAAGAAATTGCATAGATTTTCCTTACCTACTAACAGCCAAACAACATTGGAGTCATGTTCTGTTAGAAAGTCTTCCAGCTGTGTGATACTTGGGACAAAACTATCATTTTTTCTTTGATCCATTGCTAAACTGTTTCTGCACCAGCACCTATAGAACTGAAAAAAAAATAATAAATAAATACAAGCAACAAGCACTCTACAGTTTGGAGAAAATTGTTAGAGATTATTTAACATGGTACATACTCAGTCTTTCAAACAGGTATAATTTATTCATTTTATTCCTTCAATAACATCCTCATGATTCTCTGCTACCCTTTCTTCTAGGCTAGGGCTCCAGAAACACTTCCATTCATCTCTGCTGAAGCAGAGTTTTCAGGCACATGCCTCCCTAAAACAGACTACAGATCAACAGATTGCCCTCTCTAAATTTAGTACCCTGAATGTCCTACATGGCATATAGCAGCAATAAATTCATACAACTGTTGTATCATAGGAGTAAGTCAAAAGGTAACTGAAAATACTAGTAAAACTGAGTCTGTATTAAGCCTTCTAACATTCAAAAAGGGAATATGGGACAATAGAAGGTTGAACCCCTGCCCCTGAGGAAGGGAAAGGACAAAGCTGACAGTTTCAGGAGCTATGGAAAGTTCCCATAACCTCCTAATCCACACTGCCCATTAATTCTCTTGCTTTAGGATGGATTTGATCATTGTATAAAAAGTGACTACACAGCATCTGTTACAGAGAGCAGAAAACCAGTCCTGATTTTACGCACTTACTCAAACCACCCATAAATTGTCTTGCAACTGGGTTACATTAATTAAGTGCAACTAACAGGGAGGAGCTCTACTTGGTAATATCTGTAATTACACAGCAGCATTTTATTTGCTTTAGTTTGATTTTAAGTCTTCTCCCTTGGATGTTATCTGTCAAGCCTTCTTACATGAAGAGAGGCATTAATTCTGCATTATTATTATTATTTTCAAAACAGCTCCTGGCAGCCCATTTTCCTGAGAGCATTCAGCCCTCAAAAAAAAAAAGGACTTTATTTCCTTTAAGAAATCTCTGATGCTCTCCATCAAGAGCTCTAGAACATAAAACTAAGTAATATTGGTAAGACCTTAGTATTTGAACTGCGTATCATCTTTGGAACAGTCAGTATTTAGAAGTGCTAGCAATAAAACTAATAATTTATCCAGTTTTTCCTGTAATATCCATAACACTACTAGTAAACAAAATGTGGAAGGCCAAGCTGGAAAAAAACCTGCCTTTAACACACCTGATTCTCCCTTACACTTGGATAAATAGAGTACCTTGAACGAAGAGCCTACATTTTGAACTACAATACAAGTACAATCCTGAAAAAAACAGGTGCTAACACCTGGCTCCTTACTTTTGAAAGAGGGAATAGAATAGGGAGGAAAGACCATGAAAGGAATAGAAACAAACAACAAAATCTCCAGAACACCAGACAATGCTTCCAGGAGGAACTAACTAAGGTTCCCCTGAAAAGGGGAATAATAAGTGCTAAGTGTCAAACATTAAAAAAAGCAGCTCTTGGTTTATAAGGGACATTACAAAGGCAAATTAAAAACACATAATAGCACTGTGATTTGCTTTAAGACATTCGCAGTACCTTCATAAAAAACAAAGTGTCAACGCAGCTGATGCCTCCACCGGCAGCCTCTGAGAGCCTTTAACCCATGAATGACAGGGTAACTGGAGGAACCCAGATCAACACTTTCCACATAAAAGAAGAATAAACTTGTTCTCTTGGCGAGAAAGAGAGATAAAACAGGGTCAGTCTTTTGTGATCAAGACCACCATGGAAGAAGTGCTGTCGGTGAAGACTGCCAATTACCTTAGCAAACACCACCACTGTTTCACCTTCAAGAAAGCAACCCATGGCTTTTTCCTAAACAATTACCACCCAACATATTGTGATACTGATGCAGGACATTAAATATTGTTATGCTTTCCAAAGCGCCGTGCCAAGACAACTCAAGAGACTGCAAATCTTTAGATCCTGATACTTAAGCACTTCAAAAGAAACAGTGTTCATCATTTTTTATCATCACCTTCCCTAACCATAAATTTGCTATCCTTGAAGTCTTCTGCAACACATTTGCTATTTGCATGGAAATAAACTCAGGAATCCCCCCCATCAGTCATCCTGTGTCAATATAGGATTTTGGAGCTCCACAGCCGATCCTTTAACACCCTGCGCACTCATTTTTTATTTTGTTACCCTTTGCCCTTGATTGAGTCACCCGAGGAAGAGGATGATGGCAATGACAGTGGAACCTCCCAGAAAGAGGCAGCAGCAACACCTGCACTCGGTGTGAGCTCTCAGTATGTGTTCCAGAGGAAGAAGGTGATTAACCTATTTAAATTATGAAGCAATTTTGGACATATGAATATGTTACAGAAAGGGGATGCACACAGAGACTTAAGTGGTACACACCAATTATAGTGTCCCTGCACATTTATATGGCATGGAGGATGGAGAGGCAGGATCTGGATCATCACAACTGTTAAGAGATGCAGTCTTCTCAGGACTGATATTAGCTAGCTTCAGAAACTAACATTTCTTTCTGTTGACAATCCTGCACCTAACTGCCTTCATCTTCCATGTCCTAAATACTCTACTCATAGATGTAAATCGTGCATAGCTCTCAGCTGCCTGCTCTCATCCACCCTCTGTTACACTTCTTCCTGGGGGTGAAATTACTTTGCAATCGGACAAAATATTAACTGTTACACTCTCTGGGAACGCTGTTCCATGGGCTGAGCCTGTAATTTACATTCATACTGCTACTGTATTCTCCTGAAGTTAACAGTGGAAGGATGAGACCAAAGTCTGTGTGGGGAACCAAGTCTTACCAATCCTGTCAATACAAGAAATAAAATGCACCGAAGAGGAAGAGAAACCCAGAACTTCATGTTTACCTCTCTGTACATATTTATAGCATTTTCTCAAGGCCTCTTAACTGTTTTGTGATGAGGGAGCTCAGTAAAAACTGAATATAGTCCAAAATCATGACAACTGTTTTGGTTTATTTGCCTTCTCCACTGCCTTTCTGGGTTGTTTTAAGCACATCTTTACTGTTCGGTATGTCACTTGTGGCTCTCATTTACCACATATCGTGACAAGATGCAAAATGTATTAGCTTTCTCCTGGGAGAAGGACAAGAGAAGATGAAGATTCTGTGGCACTGAAGTGACAGAATCCCACTACAAGTATCCATCTTCACAGCAGTCCTTCAAGGCGTTACGTACTCTTCTGTCTGCAGGCGAGATCTCTGAAGCAAGGAGAGATAAAGACCAAATCCTTTACTTATGACGCCCAAACTGAAATATTTGGGGGCTGCTTTTCAGGTTGTGCATATTTAGAGCATTAGCATGTTCAAAGCAGACAGGGGACTGGATTGAAGAAGTGAGGGTTTGATATTAACTGTAGATTTGCTCCCACTGGTCAGACAGGCTTTCTTAATAGCAAAAACACACACTTCACAGACTTGGGGAAAAAAAAAAATCATTTTAATTAGTTGTGTCACACATTAATCCGTTTTTCTCAGTACTAAAAAGATGCAAGGGATACTATAATCCTGGGGGGGGATGTACTTCATTTCCAGACTGCTTCCAGTATTCCAAACTCTATCTAATTTTCACAGCAAATATTCTATCCCTAAAAAGCCAAATATTGAAGAGCAGATGCTTCAAATCTTTATAAACACACTTCAATCGCATCAAATAGGTAAACTAGTTTTAACCTCGGCCTGACACATTAACACTTAACACCAAGAACAAGATTCTGCTTGAACAAAGTCATTAAAAATTTATAGAAAGCCTGCATATATTAAAGAGTTGATGGAAAAAAAAAAACCAACATAACAATCCACAACAAAACAAACCAGAAGCCTGGTCACTAGAGTGCAGTTACTTGGCTAAGGCAGCTACAACACACCTGTAAAGGAGCTGTACCGTACCTATAGCTGAGGATGAAGGCAAGAGATATTTTATTCAGTGCCCAAGAGTTTTCAAGTAATACAGGTCTTGGTCTGCATAACAAAACAAGAAAGAAACAAACAACTGTCTTGTTGATCACATATTTGGTAACACTCTCTTTCCTTGTAGTAGCAGCTGAATAAAACTACTATTTAAAGGTGGGAAAAAACCCGTAGTGTTTCCCGAGAGAGAAAAAAAACACTTCTACACAGTTATGAAGTGGGTAGGGAAATAATGGACACTGCCAATCACCTTATTTTTACTAGAATACGTGATGGGAATAAAACAGGTGTTTAAATTTGTCAGACATATTCCTCACATCTTCACAGAAACCAAGCACTTACTGAATATATGTTAATTGCTGTTATTAGAGGTTAACTGCCATTCCGAGGATACCCGACTCCCAACTTCTACAGCTATTCCACAGCAGTGGAGTCACAATTACACCCAAAATGACACATTAAATGACAGGCAGTAAATCCACCCGGTCTAAATAAATGAATGTAGATAATACGCCTGGATGCTTCACAGCTCCAGTAAAGGAGTCATAGCCACAGCCATTCCTTGGAGACAAGGAAAGGAACGGCGTTTTTGTGTGCTATCCACCCCATTGCTTTCTTTCAAGGGGGCTCCAGCAGCAGCTGCTAAGAAATAGCAGCTTTAGATAATTAAATTATGTTAGAACAGAGCCTCAGAAACAGAAACACAACTCCACTGAATTTTCCTCTGAAGGTATCGTGATATTGTCAGCACCCAAACGCCCATTAGGCACTTTTCACAAAACAAAAAGCTGCCAACCTTGGCATCTTTCCCAAAACACTCCAGGCTAGGTCTGAAAACTTCAAACCCATTCCGGCTCAGTTTAGGAAGCTCAGCTGTTCTTTAATCAACCAGCAAGGGGAAGAGGAAGGAAAAGAAGGAAAGTTGTTCTCAAAAACAAATAAACTAAGTGACAGCACCCACACAGCAATTCTGCCATGTTGCACTGCCTTTGCACCTTATACCAAATTAAAGATTAGCAGTTCTTTTTTAAGAAAAGACCTAAGATTCAGGCCTATTTTCTTCCCCCTCCACTAGAGCTTGAAGTAACGATACCGGTAAACCATAGACAACCTAAACTACTGCATTAATCATACTAATAAAACCTTACTACAACTTCCAGCAGAAACAGCCGAACTAAACCCAGAGCACAGAAGTCACACCTAGTTAAATCAGCGTGTGGACAGCCCCAGTTAAACATAATTGGCACTACAGTAGCTTACATTAGTAACTAAGACATTTTAAAATTAAAGTTCATTCAAAGGAGCTGTAAGATACAAGATAAAAATTGTTCTTACAGTAGCCTACCCGATGAGATTTATTTTACCTAATAGAGAAATAGAACCCACCAGAGAAGCATCTAGAGAAAAAAAAAAAAAAAATTTAACAGCCTTCTGAAAGCAGCATGAAAAATTAGACAAAAAAATCTAGTATATACTGATTCAGTGTCCAAAAGAGCAGAAGGGATATACTTCTATTTATTTTTAGTACAGGACATGAGTTTTAATACAGAATAAATCAAAGACATTTCTGCTATGGCAACCACCACACAGCACCCCTTGCACCACTCAACTGCAAGCCTAGGAATGCCTAATTGAACTGCAGATGATTTTCCATTTAATTTTAATTTGCCTTCCAGACTTGTGTGAGAGAGAGAGAGAGAGAGTTGTATTCTTGTTTACATTGACAGCTTTTGATGCTGGGGAGAAAAGAAAAAAAAAAAAAAAAAAAAAAAAAAAAAAAAAAAAAAAAAAACAACAAAAATTCACATACCAATAAAAAGAAGTGAAAGAAGCAAGAGCTTCCCTTGTGCACCCTCACTTACTTAAAAAAAAAAAAAAAAAAAAAAAAAAAAATCCATTTTGGGGATTGTCTCAACAAGGCAATGATCCCCCCCTCCAATTTTTTATTTTGAATTACAGCATCATACTTCTGAAACACTCTGAAATTAAGTCTTCTACACCTTACATATGCATTTTTCCAGAAGTACCTCCTCTAAGTTTCTCCTCTGACACATGACTACAATTTCAGGCAAGAGGAAAAATCTGCCATAAATCAAACTGGGGGCGGGGGGGGCGGTGTCTGAAATCCGGCCTTTTCCTACATAAAAATCTATATGTTGTCATCCTTAAATTAGCTAACACATAGGTCTTCATA
>JANHGN010000040.1:0-41316 GCA_024605025.1 Megaceryle maxima
ATGATTTATAAATTAAAAAAAATAAATAAAATGGGTGATTAGTAAAGAGACCAAAATCTTTAGTAACACAATAGTTCCAAGCAAAATTCTAATCATTATTGTCCATTCCCAAGATTACTTTAATAATTTTTTTCTGCTATGTATTTGGACTCCTTACAATTTTATTTTAAAACAAAACAATTCTTTTAATATAAGTACAATCCAATGTACTAGATAAACATTAAGGTCAGTTGAAAACTTACTCATGTAAGGCAGCTTCTCTGGACAAGCTTGGTAAGGAGAGTAAGTGAAGTTTTCTGGAAGATACATTGTTGTTTGAGCAACACAGTCACTAGAGTTATTTCCTTCAGGATAATCTTAAAAAGAGGAATTGATATTTATAAAAAATGTCATCCACTGTATCTGTAACATATCATCATGTATGCGAGAGCATTAACTTTTTAAGTACAAAATCCTAACAGCATAATTAAAACAACATTACTGCACTAAAGGAACAACAATTAAGGTATCTTTGTTACAGCTATGACGTGTTTTCTACTGAAGTGAGCTGATAAAGAGTAACCATTTGTCTTTCACTCACTACAGATAATTAGGACTTGGGTCTAGGTTTTCATAATCAAACTATGCCATTAAAGTCTGGCTTTTTTTTTTTTTTTTTATAAGTGTATTTTAAATGGAATAAGAAATAATCTTACCTGTGCCATTCAGTGTAGTATTTTTGTTAGTGTACAATCTGATCATGTGTCCTATTGTTTTCACATTTTCTCTCAACATTATACCACGAGCTTGAACCATAAAGAGATATGTGTTTGCTGATAAAACAAAAAGCAATTCTGAATTTTAATTAAAATACGGCATTTACAAATTATTCTAACATCCATTTGTTACGTGTTCAATATTTGTTTCTATGTCTGAATCATCAGCTAATGAACATTAACCCTTCAAGATTAAGATCAAGTGGACAGCAACAAAAGAATAAAATGGATTCATAACCACAAGTTTATATAAAACCCCAGAATTATAAAATGTCAATACACACGTTATATGACTTTTTCCTAACTCACAAAAAGCATCTGATGGAAACAAATTGAATTGACCAATGAAACAGTTTTCTTATGTAAATACATTCCTCATATATGCATCATGTATATACATCACAGAAATAGGACAAAAAATATCCAGAAAATCTTTTAGCCCCATAGAACAGCCCCCCTTTTTACTCATTAGTTAACACAACTTTTATTGAAAATGTACTGCTATTCATTCACTCTCAGCAGCTGTTTTGTTAAACTGCTACAAATCACTGCCAATCTCAAAGTATTAATGTTTGATAATTATATATGAAATATTTATTATAGGCATCAAGGGTAAATCAACATTAAGTAATTAAGTGCCTCACTAAGAACAACAGCATGAAATATTCCTCAGCCTCACACTTGAAGCCCCAGATCTGACCTCAAGACAATTCTTTGTCCTGAACAGAAAAGAGTAAATTACAAAATCCGCATTTATATCCAAGTAAGGAAATGTCTACCTGGAACTCACAAAGCTCCAAGAATAATGTAAAGGGATGAACAAATTCCCTTTGCAGGACAGTTTTTACTCTGGATAGCAGAAAGGATCAAAGGGATCAAATGTCACAACCTGTGTTAAGCACCCATGTGTCTGCAAGGTATTTGGCTCCCTGTAACTAGTAACCACCCTAAGCAAAATATTCTCTGAGACTTTGGAGAAAAGAACTAAGCATACTGTGTATGTGTGTGTGTGCAAATCTTAATCTATCATAAAGAGATTAAATAAAGTTAGAAAATGATCTCAGGAACTTCACTATCTCACTCCATCTCATGACCCAGCACCCATGGCATAACACAGGTAACTCCAGGTCAGCTGACATCTTCTCACAGCCCAACACAGAGACTTGAGCTATAGGGAACTGGTTTTAGAGAACTATAAAGAAGAAGGAAAATACAGTGACTAATTCAACCACCTTAGCAAACAATACTACTGACACCCACAGAGATAAAAATACCAACACCAACATAATATTTTAAGGAATATTATTTGCAAGCCCTAAAATAATTATTTTGTTCTCAAAAGAATGAATGCAGGGGCTCTCCCAGCTTTCAAAGAACTCCTTAATAAAAGAAGAAATATTACTGCTTGAAAGACAGGCTCCAAACATCTCGGGTGCTGTGTGAGGCACATCATTCTCAAACTCTCAGCCAGCATGACAAGCTGCTTTGGTTAGCAAGTGTTTACACGTGAGTAAAAATTACTCATCTGCTAGGATCCTGAAGCTGTCTCAACACACCCCAGCCACTAAAACAGAAACAAAACGAAAAGCTACAGACTTGACAACAGAGGTAGGAACCCAAAAAAAAATAGGTCTTATTAAAAACAAAGGAAAGCCTTCCAACCTTTTTTTTTTTTTTTTTTTTTTTTTCAGAAAACTTGCACTAAAACTACTTGGAATTTTAATCCAATTCACTGTAAGTAGCACTTTGGAGTTCCAATTATTATCTTACATTTGTAGTTTTCCATTCAAATTCTGTTTCCTTAGGGTGTCTGTACAAATATTTCAGGGAATTTGTACAAATCTTGAGTTCATATAGAAAGTTACCTACTCAAGAAACCTTTTCCTTTAACAATTAACATAAAAGCAGTTTGATCTGTTCCTCCAAGAACAACTATTTACTTTCAAATAATTTCAAAATTCAAGACTTTCACAAAAGTAAAATTAAGTAGATTTTTGTCTTTCAAATATGAGAATTTTTTCCTAATTGACAAAGAATTACTTTCTTTCAACTTTTACATATTTCAGATTGGCATCCTCCCTTCTCTTTTCCCCACATAATACTGGACAGCTCATCTCCTCAGTATTCTCCTATTGCAACACTAAAATAATGATCTTTCTTCATATAAATCAATAAACACTGATTTCAGAGAGAACCTCTGAAAGATATTGTGCTATATTCTCGTTGATACCAAAAGCCAAAGTCACTTGAGTTTTTAACACCACAGAACAGCAGGTTTATAGAAACATAACCGTAATTCACGTGTATCAGCTGTGGTGGGTTAACCTGGCTGGCAGGTAAGTCCTCACCCAACTGCTTGCTTACTCTTGCAATGGGACAGAGGAAAGAATCAGGAGGGCAAAAGTGGAAAAAAAAAAAAACAAAACCACAAACCAGAAAATACACACAAAAAAAACCCCAACCAAAAACCAAACCAAACAAAAAAAAACCCCACACACAACAAAAGGAAAAAACCTTGCAAAGTCTGCTGCCACCTTGGCCTAAGTTTCCAGCACAATCATAAAGGAATACAGTTCAACAGCTGCTTAGATAGCAGCAGCAGATGCTTTAGTAGCCAATTAATTACTTCAGAAGCTAAAAGCATCAGGCAAAAAAGATTAATTTAGTCCTGAAAAATAAACCTCATCTACTGCCATAGGTTTGTCAGCAAAGACATGTGAAGAAAAGCACAGTTCACATCTCACACCAACCAGCAGCAACAATAAAGCATCCAAGATAATCCACAATGCCCAGAAGCATAACAGAGAAATAGATCTTTTCAGCTAGTGTGGTGACGGAAGAAGAGTGACAGCAGCATACTAAGGGCTGGTGTTTGATGAATTCCACAGCAATCCTCTTTTCAGCTGTCATTAGTACTTTAACACCAGTCATCTTCCTGAGCTTGGCACAGGTTTCCACAAACCTCACTTATGCTGTCCCGATTATGACCCTTAACATGCCAGGATGCCTCTCAGGTTCCTGTACTAATGCACGTAGGAAGGGTGAATAACCATGATGGAGATCTGTGTGCAGCTCCCAGGCCACAATCTTACTGGGATCACAAAGATATGTCTCCCACAACTGGAGTGTTGCAACAGAGGGATATAGGTTGTTCAGAGAGGACAGGAAAGGAAGGTGAGGAAAGGGAGCGACCCTTTATGTGAGAGAGCAGCTGAAGTGCATGGAGCTCTGCTTGGGGATGGAGCTAATTATCAGTTTATGGGTCAGGACTAAAGATAATGTTATAGTGACTATCTGCTACAGTCCACCTGACCAGGAAAAACAAGTGGAACACACTCTCTATAGATAAATATCAAAACTGGCTCACATTACAGGCCTTGGATCTTATGGGTGACATTAACCATGCCAGTATCTGCTGGAAGGCAACATAACCAGATAAAAGCAGCCCAGCAGGTTCTTGGAACACCAGGAAAGCCTTTCTCACTGTGAGGGTGACTGAGCACTGGCAGAGACTGCCCATGAACCTTGTGGGGTTGCTATCCTTAGAGATACTCTAAGGCTGTCCAGACACCGTCCTGGGCAACTGGTTCAAGATGACCCTGCTTGAGCAGGGGCGTTGGACCAGATGACCTCTACAGGTCCCCATCCAATCTCTACTATTCTGTGATTTTCTTCCACTATTATCTTTGTGTTTGTACCAGCCATCACTCCTGTCATTGTGCAAGGCAGTGCACAAACCAACAAGGCAAAATTTCACATTGAACCAAATAAAACACCTAGAACTAGTTTTATTCGTGTTCCCCTTATTTCACTGTACATGATACATAGCAAGAAATTGACACTGATTCAACAAACATCTAGAGTCCAGACTGTCACAGTTTACAAGGTAAGCAAATGGGAAGTGCAGTGCAGGATATAAAACCATATAGGACACCCTGGAATGAATACCATACTCAGTGTTCCACCTAAAGCAATTGCAGTGTGAGCATGAGCTCAGACTAATTCACAGGACATTTTCACTAGGAATTGATCCAGACGTGTATCAGCAATCATGAGAACACAGCTACACATCAGTCATCAAAAGTCCTTGTTTTATGGCATTATTTAAAACTCATTCTGATAAATCACATTAGAGCATTAAAGGGATCATCCTGTATTTCAGAGATGTTAAAAATATCAGATGGGTCTTTTTTTGTCTCCAGTTTTTATAGATCACTAGTTATTAATAGCTTATGTGTTAGACTGCAAACAAGACCATTGATGGGGAGGAATGCATTAATTCTTAAATTATAAAAATAGCTGTTAGAAATGGCTCAGTGTTTTACATTAGGTAGCTTCCTGTTATTTAAATATTCACCCAATGATTATTTACACCTTTTTTAAAGAAAAAGGACTCATTCCGTAATTTTTAAAGAAAAAGGACTGGTTCCATAAGAGAATCAAGCTCCTTCCAAGCAGTACACCAAAAATTAAAGCACTTCTCAGAAGACTGCATTAGTTTGTCATCCCTTAGCTCCACAGAAAAAGCACAAAACCCAGTTTTATACAGAAACTTAGTAATTTATGATTCTGTACACATAAACCAAAGCAGTTAAAACAATGTGTCATGCACTTAGAAGCAATCAACATAGTATACAACAAACAACTGAAGTTAAAACTGGACTAACATTCTGAAGAACAGTAGCAAGTTAGAACTGTGATTGTTTTAACAAGAGTCAGAAAAGCATTAAGAAACCGTAATTCATAATCTAAAATGCCAAAGAATAAAAGATGAAGAGACTTCAGGATCACAACTCTCATTCAAAAATGGATCTTCTATCAATACAAAAAAACCTCACCCCAAACTCAAAAACAAAACACCCTAGAAACCCTCATCTCAAGAACACTGTCAAAAAAATTACCAAAAAAAAATTAATACCCCCATACTTAAAAAGTAAGATGATAATCATCACAGCAGCTATAGCAACATTATACACCAATCTTCTGGGAAAAGAGATACTGAAAAGCTCAGACAGATGATATTTCAGAGAATCCAGGGACACTGTAAAATTCAAATGCACTAATCACAGCTTTACAGAAAACAGGCATTGCCAAATGATCATTGCCTCTGAAGTTACTCATCTGCAAGACAACACAGGACTTCTGAAAAGCACATTCAACACAGTGTATAAAAACTGACATGGGTTGGAATGGGTTCACAGAAAGCTCTCCACTAGTAATTGTAAATGGTGATCATCTCATGGGGACATTTCTAGAACAAGTCCCACATGGGTTTGTGCTCATCTCAAGGTTATATGATATTCTTCTCAGCAATACTAGAATTATAAATACACTGTTGGCAGAGTTCATGCATGATGAATTAACACAAAAGTGTTGAAGATTAAATTCTACTCTAAATAGACAGTAGCTAGAGCTCAGGTAAAAATTGCTTCAAAATCATCACTGCCACAACTCCAGGAGCTAGAAATATTTTCTACAACTCCAGGACAGGGACTTCAGTCTGTTAAACAGATTCATTAACCAATTTCCAGTCAAGGGCAATACCCAAAATAACATGACTGCCGTAAAATGGTTTCTACTCACAAACTGAAATTTACAGCAAATATAAATAAATCCTATAGTAAATGTTCAATTTCCATAGGATTTTATTTATTTTTACACATTGGTTGTTGATCAGAAGTTAGTTTTAAAATATATGAACCAACCAAAACACGGCAAAAAAAAAAAAAGCCTTGAAATATATCTTTTACTTGATCTGTTGTTGTTTCGTATCAATTTTGCACTATTTGTAATTTCACAATAAATCCAAACTTAGTTCATAGGGGTGGTGAGACTTGCATTTGAGTCTGCCTATGTGTATCTCCTTGTAAGGAAAATATATTAGATACAGATTGCCTCAGCCTACTGAAAATACCCCAAACTACCGATGCTTCTGGAGGCTAATAGAGATCATTCCTACAGTGCAGATGGATGGATCTGTATCAGCTACAACAGAGAGGCTTCCAAATTGTTTTTAGTGGCAGTGTTTTTTTCAATACTCCAGACAATCTCTGTATACTCACTGCCACAAAGGACATGCCAAATGGATGAGTCCTCTCACTACGAGTCTGAGGAACTGAATAAATGTCAGTTCACTGTTTATTTGAGCCAGTAAAGATGACATCTCATTGGTCTCCATTTATGGGTGAAGAAAAAAAAAATAATCAACATTTCTTTCTCTAGCAATCTTCAAGTATGATGATACAACATGCAATACAATTTCTAACACACTTAATAACATTCCATCCTCCAGTCTCAGGCTATTAGGTGATTATATATCAAGTGAGAAATAATTCAATAGCTCATTCTGAAACAGTATCTTACAGAAATTTAAAAATTAGCATTGCTATAGCCACCAAATACACAATTTATATACTTAGTTGGTTTTTCCCTCCACTCAAGATAGATTCCATCAGAAAAGTAAATATTTTTTCTTTAATTTCTACTATTTTAGCAAAATTTAATCTCCAAGTTTAAAACACAAATTTCATTAGGACATTTGTTCAATCAAAACTGTTCTAGGCAGGTTGACTTTTAACACCAACAATTAACTAGTTTTATAGTAACATTAATCTAAGCCTTGCCAATTGTTCCAGAATTCTGTTATAATGAGTTTATTTACTGGGAAAAATAGAAAACTGGAGTATCTGTAAATTTAATATTTCAAGTATTATCATAAATTAAATTTTAAAAGAATGCATGCACAATAAAGCGGAGGTGAAGGACAACTGCAAATTTAAGGAAGTGAATTGTCCATTGGGGATAACTTTTGGATACAAATCAATAAAGATGCAGAGCAACTGATTCTGAAGAAATATGCATGTTTAGTCAAAGCTTATCTGTTGATAAAAGGGAAAGACAGTCAGGAATGACTGAAATGCAGTAATTTATTCAGCACCAGGTGCTAGGTGCTGGCCCAACATCATGGAAAAATCTTTGGACCTCCCAGAAAAAGGCAGAAAACTGACCCATGGAACTGCCTAAGCCCATAAAGGGCTAAAGTCATTAGTCAGAATGCCAAGGAACTTCTGATCACTGGAAATCAGGGATCAAGCAGAAGAATAAATAAGCCTTATACTCCTCTTCACACAAGAGACACATGGAAGATCCTATTCATTAGAAAGTTGACTAAAATTTTTCTGTTAAAGGGTTTGGTTGTAACTTGTGGAACTGAAGTGAAAAACTGCAACATGAGCAAGAAGACCACAGCAGCTAATGAAACTGCTCTTGCCTCCAAAATAAGTTTTTAGTACCACGTGGACCTTCATAAAGGAACATAGCCAATAATAGCTCCCAAACAACCACCAGGTCTGTAGTACCGATGCTCCCCTACAGAAATTATGAAATAAAGGGACAGACAAGTTTCATTAATTCAACAAACATGGAAGATACCCATGTGAATAATTTGCTAGAAAGTAGTAAAAAGAGATAGGAAAAAATTTTTTAAAATCTATTAGATGCTGGATTTGTCTTGTTTTAAACAGGCTAGCTGTATTACTTACATTTCAGTGCAGCCCTTGAGCTGCATTAAACCTACTGCCTTGAAGACATAGGCTCTACTACAAAACCCTCAGCCAAGATAGACATCTTGTATCAAACTCTCAAGACATCTGTGTATCATTGTGGCAAATGGTCAATAGTGCTGCCCTGTGTCAGCAACAGCATAACCAGCAGATTGATAGGAGCAGCTATTCACCTTTATTTAGTAACTTGTGAAATTGTCTTTGTGGTACTGTGTCCAGTTTGGGGATTCCAGTAAAAGACAGACATTAACATACCAGAGCAAGCCCAGTGGAAAGCTTCCAAGATGGAGCTTATGATGTATAAACAGAAACTGAAAGAAATTGGTTTGTCCAGTCTTAAGTAGAAATGGCTGAGGGGAGGATGAATTTTTTTGCTGTCTACAGCAACATAATGCAAACATAGAATAGAGATGATGAAATTGAACACTTGGAGGTACATTGAGAAAAGACACAAGGCAATGAACACAAGGTGCAAGATGGAAAATTACAATTATGAATTGCAATTTTCTCCCAGTTGTCTCTGGGAAACCTGTTTCAGTGTTTGACTGCAGAATCGCCATCCCTGGAGTTACGCAAAACTCAACTGGACACATCCCTGAGCAATCCAATCTAGCAGGATCTGCTTTCAGCAGGAGGTTTGATCAGACAACTTCCAGAGGTCCCTGCAATCTACATTATTCTATGATCAAAGAGCAAGTCTTTAGAAATACCACAACTGCCACAGATGCCAGGAACAAAGAGTATTAGCACAAAGGCTACGCCCATATCTATGGGCTCAGCACCTGGAAACACTGGCAGCCACATACCTTGCCAGCAGCATTTTCAGCTCTTTCCTCCATCATTGTACAAGTTCAAAAAGGAGTGATACTGCCCTTTCCTATTAGGGAAATTATTTCCTAATAACAGGATAGGAAATAGATCAGTATCAAATTGTGTGCTAAACCAAATGAAGATGTTCTCAACTTCCTCCTTGCCTGCACAGCTGCCCTTTGGTTGGTTAGGAGTGCCAGAGTAGTAAAGTTTTAGTAAGAGAAGCAGACCAACAAAAGACAGAAAACAGTTCTGCTACTTTTCCTAATCAATATCATTCTAGTTATTGATGTCAAAGACAGACTGCATCTTCCCTGATCACTGCACTGTTCCATAGCCAGTTCTTATGAGAACTACAAAGGTCATCATGTCCAAGCTGGCCAAGCTACACTGCTATTGACCACAATATTGAGAAACCCAAGATACTCTTCCACACCGTCTCATAAAGGTTCTCTGCTGGAGACTGTAAGAATAACCCAGATATGAGTAAAAGATCATTTTCTGGTATCAGTTATGTTGTCCAATGTGATTTCAGTTACGGTACTGATAGAAAACAGGAAAAGCAAATACTCTGACAATACTCTCAGATTGACCTGTCAGTGAAATGAGATCAGCAAATGCTCTCTCTTGGTCACCACTGCCTTGCTATTTTGTCTTACTCCACTCACCCCTGGATCTTTTCTATGATGTAAACTTGAACCTAAATATGTGTTCTGAATAGCTGTCAGCATCCAACACCAACAATTGAGGTCCCTTTTATCAGTGCTGTTAACTATAGCACTGAAAAAAAAGGTATTGGTGCCAAAGATTCCTGCTCTCACCTATCTTCTTCAGCCTCTAACTGCAGTATACCTGGAGATCCGTAACTTCCAGTGAAGTTTCAGAATCACGGGCCCTCTTCATTGACCGATTCAAAACCAGCAACTTCAGTTTTCATCTTTCCATTTCATGTCCCAGAGAGGAACACCAGATGAAGTGATGTCAGAAAAGTGGTCTTTTTGGAGACACAGCACCTGTTATCTGCTTTCATCAAACACTTTTGACTATCACATAGAAGTTTCATTTAAATATTTAAATGAGATTTGTAAATTTTAAACATTGAAAATGTTTTCTACCATGTTACCTTGCCATCCTATCCCTCTAGGGTTTGCTTCAAAACATCCACTCAAAGAGGGAAAATGAAAACCAGAAAAGTAGTTGTCTTCTCTAATCAGCAGTTAGAAATCAATCTGTTTTCATGTTTTGGCTCCTATATCAAAACACCACCAAGGTGCTGAGGTATGGTTGTAGCCATCTCTACCTCATCCCATCTTCTGTTCTTAAAGAAGAGGGGAAAGGAGGCACACAACCAACCTCAACAGTGCATTAATTCTTCTCAACCACACAAACCCTGTATCTTCATATGTGACATATCGTACATCTTCATCTCAAAACACAGAAGGTTGATAAGAACTAAATAACCTACCCAAATAATACTTTTGGTGCATACTGTGGGTTTTGTTTCACTGCTGGTACAAAGGAAACTGAACAGACACATAAACCCCACTAGCTGAGCAGCAAGATGATGTCAGGAAAGAGAAGTCTCATCACTAGAGGCTCTGACTCTGAACAAGTTACTGCATAAGCCATGTTTCCTAAAATGAGGATGTACTTCTAAGAAGATACCTGAAGAAGCAGCATTTAAATGAAGAAGTGAAACTCCAACTGCATGTGTTACAGGGGATGAAAATAGTTTCTCTTAGAAAGGTGCAGAAACTGCACTTTTCTTTCTAAATCATACACCAAATGCTTGTGATTAAAGTCTACTCTGATATTGCACTAGTGTCTCATGGAACTAAGGTGTCTAAATGGACCTCTGCAGCACCATTCACTCACAAGATTAAATGACATCAATTTCAGTGGGAGAAGATTGACAGACAAGAAACTGAGGAACTGCAACCCATGGTATATTCCTTATTATATCTTTATATTTATTTGAACTGCAATAATAATTGACAGACATATCAATATTACATGAAATGCTATAAATATGGGAGAAGTAATTGCACCTTGAAAGGGTTTACAAGCTAAAAAGAAGATGAATAGGAGGAAGCCAAACGGCATAAAAGACAGTCAACAGGAAACAATTTCTGCAGATTTAGTGGTCAAAATCAATGTGGACATTTTGTTGTAATGACCACAGAGAGGATTTTAAGAGCAGGATGGTTTTACAGGTATTTAGGTAGCACCTGGTAAGCAAGGAGAAGTGCAGGACAAAGTGTCAACTGGGAAAATACCAAAAACGTTGCCTTGCCAATAGATAACCAACACAGCAAAACATTGCAGAGCACCATACAGGACTCTGCTTGTCTTAGCTCAGGGGCAAGGCTAACCAGTTCTGAAAGGATCATCCAGGGAGAAAAAGCCCGACAGCCTCTCAGAAACAGCAGAAGAGCAAACTAAAGAAAACAGCACTTTTCTTTTTTTTTTTTGTCTGACCCAGACTCTCCTCTGAAGTGGTTCTTCCTGAAGTGAAAGTTAACAATCTGTGAAAAGGCATCCCACCGACAAGTATTCAAATTGGTTCTTAATAAAACATGTGTGGACAGAAATTATTAATACAGTTATTAATGATTTAAATAATGAATGCATCCAAGCGACCCCAGCAGGTAGATTTGCAGCTCTTTCCTGGTTTCATACAATTAATTTCTAAGACGACGGAAGGGCGAGCTACGTTTTTTGCCTCACTTTTCCGTCCTGGGAAGCAAGAACGGCATTACTTACCTGGCGCTGGCAGATGAATCTTCTAGAGCATTTGAAGCCAACAGAACAAAGATGTGAGATTAACACACGTTAGCGCCGCCGCGACGGCCCTCGCCAGGGGGGCTGGCGTTTCAACACCCGCGATGCCCCTCGCCCGGCGCCGCCGTACCCTCCCAGCCGCGGGGCCCGGCGTGACAGCCCGGCAGGGAGTCATCGCCGAGGCCGCCCCGCGCACCCCGTTGACCCGCGGTGCCCACCTCCGCCCTCACCCCCCTCACCGTTCCGAGAGGGCGGCTCCCAACTCACCGATGCCGGGGGCCACATAGATGAAGTAGAGGCAGGAGGAAGAGAAGGAGAAAAAGAAGATGAAGGCGAGCATGGAGCGATTGGAGACCCGCAGCACCTTCCGGAGCAGTGGCATCCTCCCTCCGCGCCGGCAGCCGGCGGCTCCGCTCAGTCCTGGCGAGCCGCGGAGGCGCTTCCCCGAGGGAGGCGGCCCGTTCCTCCCATGGATCGGACGGCAAGGAGGTGACCAGGGGGCTCCGCTCGCCCCCTCCCTCCCTCCCGCCGCCTCCCCGGGAGCGGGCGGACCGGTGAGGGCCGGCAGGGGCAGCGCCGCGGACCGAGGAGGAGGAGGGAGGGCGGCGACGGGGCTTTGTGGCCGGCCCGGCTGAACCCCGTCTCGGCCGGAGAAGGCCTTGCCTTCCTTCGCGCTGCGCCTCGCGGCGCGTTGAACCCGCTGCCGCGGCTGGCAGGTGGCGGCCGGAGCGGGGAGGGGCCCCTAGCGCTGCCGCGGGGCTCGGGGAACGTTCCCGCCGCCGTTCATGCTGCCGCGCGCCGCCCGCTCTCCCGCCTGCTGCCCCCTCACAAGCGGCGGCGGCGGCAGCGGCGGCAGCAGCATCCCCGCTGTCGGCGGGCGGTCACCTCCGCGCGCAGCCCAGCCCCGCCGCTCCCACCTCCTCGCGCACCAGCGGGGAGCGCGCTGCAGCCGCGCGGCGCGGCGCGGCCCGGCCCGGCCCCGCCCCGCCAAGCCCCGGCTACTGCGGCGGTTGGAGCGTGCGCGAGCCCCGTCAGGACTGCAGAACTGCGGCGGGTACACGCGCGCGCTCGTCCTCCCGCGCGCCCCGGCGGAGGGGATCCGAGGCGGGGGGGGAAAAAGCGCCCGCCGTGCCGCCGCTAAACGGTGGCGCGCGCGCGCGCCGCCGTGCGCCCCGGCCCAATACGAGAGCAGGGAGAAGCGAGCCCCATTGGCTGGTGCGTGGACGAGCGTTGGTATCACCGGCACGGGGACGAGGCGGCCCGGGCCGGCGTGGTCGGGGTCCGACGGGTTCTCCGCGGTCGTTACGTTAGAGCGGGGCGGGAAGAGCAGCTGTGGAGAAGCGCGCGGCGATGGGCGAGCAGGCCCTCCGCTTATGCCCGGCCCTCAGGCGGGGGTCAACTTCTCTGGGACACGGTGCCGCGGGCGAGGGCATCGCCGGGACTCCCGGGAACGCGGCGTGCCGTGCCGGTGCCTGCTTGTCAGCAGCGGTGCCTTCTCTTCCCCCTCACGGTCGGCGTTGCCCCTCTACCAGTGCAGCCACAGGCGGATCCCCTCGGACTTCAGCCGCTTTCCGTGCGGAGCAGTGGGAGTGTGCGGCCGGCAGCACAACAGCTCTCCACCGAGCTGATTAAAAAGCATCTGAAGATTTGGCTGCGCTTGTGCTTTCAAATTTGCTGAGTTCCTGCGTGATAATCTGCACGCTCCATTAGCAGTTTGCTCTCATGCCCTTTGCACACACACAAAAAGATATTTTAAAGGTCGGTAGCGTAAGCTGCACATCCTGTAGCCCTCCTTTCTTGCTTTAGCAACGAACCTTGGCTACCACAAGTTGCTAAGTGATAGGGTCAACTCAGTGATCTCTCCATTCCACTGCAGAGTGCTGTCACCGATGGATGGGAAGGTGTGTGCCGAGGGGTTGGCCTGAATGCACCTGAGATGGCAGCAGGATCTGGTCGTGTAAGAATCCAGGTCTGTACTGTTAACGTTTGTCGAGTGTGTCAGACACAGTGTAAGAGAGCGGAGATACAGAATCGCTTCCCCTCAAATACAATTTCATCTCAGTTCACTTGCACTGAGGTTTTTCTGCAATAGGCATTATTAACAGCTTAATTTTGTTCCACCCAGCACCGCTCATGGTCAAGTAGGGTTGTTTTAAGCTGAGGGCATGACCTTATCACTTCCTTCACTTCAGGGCAGTTAGCAGTTTTTATGACTTAACAAATTCTTTAGCACTGAAAGGGACAAATAAAGGGAGACACAGTAAATAAAAGAATTAATTGTCACCTTTGGATTTACAGATGAGTCTTTTACCAAAATAAGTGGAGCAGTGGACTGACATTTCAGGGTATCATAGGATCAAATAACCCGTTATCACATCATTACACATCAGCAAACTCTGCAGCTGAGTCACCTTTTCCCCCAGAGCACAGCCACAGAACACAAGTTCTTCTCCAGTCCTTTATTAGTTATTACTCATTAAAAAGAGTGAAGAGACGTGTGCAATTAGATAGTGGGGCTAATCACCTCACATAACTTTAGGCTTTCTCACATAATCAGCTAAGAGAAAGAGGCACCTCATCTACATTTTACAGACTCTACTGTTGGCGTAAGGAGCCTCAGTTAACTAGGCTCTGTGATTACTCACCGTGTTATCAGAGGTATATGAGATATCCAGAATCACAAATAATCAATCATTACCGTGGGAAAACATTCATCTTCTTAAGGAGTGAACCTAATAAGGATTATCATCTCGAGACGACAATTTTCGGTGTCATGGATATAACTATTTACTATGCCATAACATTGCAAGCATCTTATGTGGAAAAGACAGTATCTTGCATTAGATCATGTAGAGATTCCTTTAAAATGATGCATGCGTAGTTATTTGGAATCTACACAGCAAAGATAATGTGGCAGTAAAAAATATTTTTATTGCTGTACAAGTGCAGTTTGAAGAGAGATTGATAGAAGAGTTAAGTTTACTATTTGGGTATCATGGGAGTTAGTGCAACTTGTGCAGGTGAAAAATAAAAGCAAAAGGAGACATAATTGCCACTAACTAATATAAAATATTATTTTTCAGAAATCAAAATTTAAATGGCTTGAATTACTGACATCAGAAGTGATCTGAAACCTCTATTTGCTGCATTTGGAGTCATAGCTGTTCCTTAACAGATTTCTGAAAAAGGGGTGTGACTAAGAAATGCTAAGAGCAGACTGCAGACTAAGCTTATACTCTTGGACTGTTTCCCTAACCTCACTTTTAAAGATACCATTCAAGTCTTAAAAATCCGAGTACAAAACTAAATCACGCAGTTTGGCTGGTAATCGCTTCAGTGGTGAAATAAATTAATAGAAGATTCGTGGAAAGCTTGAGGACTTTTTCTTTGCTTTGTTTTTCATGACTAAAATCTTATCCTCAGAGATGCAATTCCTTTGCATATATAAATAGAAACAATCTGGTCCCACTTTTTTCTATTGCAATTAGGAGAAAAGCAATCAGAATTTGCTAAACAGACTTCAGAGAGAGTAGAGTCTTACATCTTAGAAGACAGATGTTTTCTGATTAAGTTTTCTATCGTGCTCTCATTTAGAAATCACACAAGTCCCAGATAACTTTAGCAAAGTATTTAGCAAAGGTTACAGTTGATGCAATTCCACTGCACTTTGTTCAGTTCTCAATACCAGCTTTATTTAGATTGTGAGATCACGTTTAAATAGTTTGAGTCTTCTTAAGAGCTGAAGCAATGCCACTGCCCACAGAAAAAATCTTGGGTGTACTGCAAACCCAAATAATAGAGTCTAAGGTTTTCCTCAAGTGTCATCTTGCTCTGTTTCTGATTATGCTGTGCAAAAAGGCAGTTCTAAAAATGAATAAATATATTTTCATGAATACAACCTCATTTTCACAGAGGATCCTGTGCTGACAGTTGTGTAGAGATGGTGATGCTGACCATAGTTGTTGTTGCTTATACTTCCTACTACAAAATCTCCATTTATTTTCTTAAAATGTAAGTAATCATTAATTTGATAAAATGAAAAAATTCTCTGTAAAGTTTCTTTCTTAGGTTGAACTTTTCCCAAGCATAGGAAAAAGTTCTCTATGTAGAAAAAACAGAAAGCAAAAATCCCCCAAACTCCTCCCATCTCTTGCTCCCCAAGAGAAAACCAGTAAGACCATTTGGTCAAAATTTAAATTATCTATATTTTTAAAGAAAAACAGTGGTCTTTTACACCATGTATTTGCACACTCATGGGCATGAACATCTTCCCCAATGTTACCAAATACTAAGCATTTGAAAAATTGCAGCTGATTTCTTAGAACAAGTGAAATTCTAAAGATTCGTCCCTCACTGAACATGTGCCAACCTCTCAAAGTTTCAAGAACTAACAATAAAAGCACATTTAGCAAAATGATTAAAGATCATAACAGTACTGCAGTTACTCCTTGGGGAAGTGAGACATTCTGGCAGGAATGGATCCTCTATGTATTGTACCTGATAAAACAAACAGCCAGCCTTTGAAATTCTACAAGTAGTTACAAATTCCAGTGAATGTTCCAGACACCATAATAATACCAATCCAGAAGGGTTTTCTTTTTAAATCTCAGGTCTAGATTTAAAATAGATTTTTAATCGCAGTTCTAGCTTACCTTTCTTAGTGTTAGCTAAAATTCCTTACTTTACTTATATATTTACTATCCTTTACTTATTTAATTATTGTTCCTTGCAGTACATTTCTAAGTGTGACTGCTTATAGATCAGTGGTGATCTGCTGCATCACACCACAAGACCTGCTTTCCAGTCTCCAGGCCATAGCATCAGTCACAAGAAATAAAGCTAAATAAGGCTAAAATAGCCTTTGGCATAACCTACAGCAACCTGAGACTGGATCTGGGACTGTAGTAGCATCTGAAGGCCTCCAAGGCTCACTACAGGTTTGGGGATTTTTTGTGCTAGTGGTATGCTTCCTATCCCAAAGACAATGACAAACAAGTATCCTACACAACTATAAGGCAATCTGGAGATAACCATCTATTCCCATTATTTATTATTGGTATAACAATGGTGCTCAAAAATTCCAGTCACAGAATAGAACCCTGGGGATTGTCCTATGGTCTGTAAAAAAGAAAAAAATGAAAATAATCCCTGCATCTGGAATTTACGTCTCTCCTGTGTTCAGTGTCTGATGCTTCTGTTACAGGTACACACACCCTAAAGTCTCCAGCTTGCAAAAATGTAACTCTTTTCATCTGCTTATCAAAGCTGGTAAATTATCTTGATCTAAAAAACACTGACAAAAAAAATGAAGTTCACAGAGCTCCATATTCTTAATAAGAATAACTAAGAACTGCTGTGGAAATCAGTCTGTCAAAACCTGATTAGATTTAGTAATTGCATATTGTTGCTCAGAGAGTTTTGCACAAGGGAAAACTTGGGAAGATTAATTTTTCCAAGTTCCTGTGGTAAAAGCAGTAAGAAGTATTACATTTTTATGAGCTGTGGTTATGAAATTATTTTTTGTGTTCTCAGGTATAACCAACAACAGTCAAGCCTTAAATATATTTAAATTTATTTAGGAATAAAGATTAAAAAAACTTCTAAAGCAAGAACAGCATCTTAGAGAAATTCTTGAATCTGAACATTTTCTGAGGAATTGTCTACTTTTTTTTTTGCCCAAGATCTTTTGGTAGAATGGCATTGCAAACATTTAAATACAACCTAGTAAGAAGAGGAAATGAAAGGCCACAAGGGAAATAGGTGTTGTGATAAGGAGAGAAAGTAATTTTATTCATAATACTTTCCACAAAGGAACGTACATGTTCTCTCTAGCTTACTTAGCATCTCTTTTCCATGGCTAACACACCTCTTTGAGAAGAATTCTGAGTTTTAGTGATAATAGAGAATAGAACTTGAGAGTGTAGGAAGGCAGTGATTACCTAATTAAGTTACTGTGTACTTTTTTGGAAGACTTCTGTTCTGTTATTTTTAAAATTATATTTAGCATAACACGGACATTTGATTTACTTTGGAGGTAGCCCTTTCTCTATTTGTCATGGGGTTTTCTGCAACTACCCTTTTCATATCACTAGGTACCCTTCCCATAGTTTCCATCTGATTGCCTAAATAAAAGGTTCCGATTCAGTTCTTCTAAAGGGGGGGAAAAAAAAAAAAATAAAAAGAAAAAAATAAAAAAAAAAGAAGGAAAAAAAAATTTTAAAAGTTGCAGCGAGAGAAGTTCCCGGCGCGGTGCGAAGTTGGGGTCGTGGCTGCCTCGCCCTCCCCTGTCGTCCTCGGGGAGAGAGGGAGCCCCGGCGGAGGTGGGTGGGGGGGGGGGGAGACGACGCACCTACCTTCAGCTATCGCCCTCTTCATCTTAGGGGTCGGGGAAGGCACGTCTGGAAGCGCAAAGTCGAGCGGCAGCGGTACAATCCTTGCGAAAAGCGGGGCAGATCCTGGGCAAAACTTCAGCCCGAGCGCGGAGCGGCGGCGCACGGGGAGGGGGCTCTCCCTGTGCCGGCGCCCTCGCTCATCGGGGGAATGATCAACCCCCGAGCTGGAGTCAGCATCCAGGCGAGGCTCCCCCTCCCTGCCTGCCTGCCTGCCTGCCTCCTCCCTCCGTCCTTCCTTCCTTCCTTCCCTACTTCCTCCCTCCCGCCCGCCGCACGCACGGGGCCGGGGCTGCGGCGGATCCCGCGGCGGCAGAGCCGGCGGCGGCGGCGGGGAGCGCGGAGCCTGCTGCACTGTATCCCGGGAGCGAGCGAGAGAGCGAGCGGGGCGCGGGGATGGAGAGGCGATGAATGTTTTATGGGATCATGTGGTTTGACGTGAGAGGAATCAGCCTAGATCGGATTTACTGGCTGGAGGAGTGAGAGGGAGGACGGGGGAGACGGGCACGGGATGGAGGGAGGGGCCGCTCCGGGGGCAGACGGAGCGCGCAGGGGCCGCTCCGACGGCGACTGCTCCGCGGAGGAGCCCCCGCGGTGCGCGGCCGCGGCTCGGGCAGGGCTGCGAAGGGCCGGGCGGCTCCGGGCGGCTCATTCCTGGAGGAGAGGTGCCACCTAAAGGAAGCCGCGGATAGGAACGCCCGGGCGGCTTCGGGCATCGGGCCGGCCCGCTCCCCTTCGCCTTCCACCGCAGCTGCGTTTGCACGGCCCGGCCCGGCCTGGCCCGGCTCGGCTCGGTTCAGCGTCCTCGGGGGCTGCCGGGACCTGTGAGTCCCACTGTCGTCCTCGTTCCCTCCTTCCCCCGGGAGGCAGCGGAGCACCGGGTGGTGGAGGCCGCGGCGCGTGTTTTTTTTTCCCTGCTATGGTCCCCTGGAGCCGGGCTGCTCTCCGGGGAGGCCCCTGAAGCCGCAGAGCCCTCGGGCTGGCGACGAGTCCAGTTTTTGCTTCTGCTGGTGCAGAGCTGCTGCATTGCCCGGAGGAAGCCCCTGGTAAAGACAGGCCCTTGAATCGGGTCCGGAAGGGAGAGCTCTTCCTCCCCTCTTTCGTGTCTGAGCCCTCTCGCCACATCCCGCCCCTGCTCTTTTGGGTTCACTCTCCCGTGCACAGGAAGGACAACGGCTTACCTCAGTGTACCCAAAAAGCATGAGGTGTGCACTGGTGGTGGATGAGGCAGGGTGAAGCTGGCTTTCCCATCCTCCTCAGCCCTCCCGTGGGCTTCTCTCCTTCCCTGTCCTGGAGCGGACAAGTGCTTACTGCATAGGCGGCTCCCATCTGCATTTGTCCTGGGAAGCAGAAAGAAGGATTTTTATTAAGCGAACTCATTTGTTTGGTGGGGAAAGGAGGAGGTAAGGATGGTGCCAGAGAAAGCCAAACATCTTGTACATGAAGAACATGGTGGGTCTGTCCCTGCTAGGGACAGGTTTGAAACCACTGCCGGACACGTGTATACATCTATATCTGTGCACACATAGGTGCATGCATGATATTGAATATTCATTCCTCTCTTACGGCTTTTCACCCTGATATTGGCCATTTCTAGATCAGCTTGCGCTCAGGGCTTGTGTCATAATCACATCTCTTGAAGGCCTACCCAGTTTGTATCTTTCTATGTAGGCATTGTTCCAAGATAAGCCAGGTAACTGTTTCTCCAGTTGACAATAACCCATCTCATCTCGCTTCACCCAAAGATCCGTGGGGTTCTTCATGCTGACACCACAGTCATCTGTGGAAAACAGAAATTCAACCAAAGGAAGGCCCAACTGGACAGTTGTCCAAAGGTACCAGGGAGATATGGCTTCCAGAGGTCTTCTAGATAGCTTTTGCTGACATCTGTGACATCTGTGTAAGAGCAGAGTGGGGAAAATGCTGCAGTTAGGATATATGGGCAAGTTCATAGAAGCATCCTGCTGGAGCAGGGCTGAGATGCAGAGCTTCCAGGACCAGAGCAGGAGGGCTGCAGCTGGCAGAGCTCTGGAATGGGACCCAAGCTGGGATATGGGGGTAAGAGCAGGGCCTGCAGGCTTTCAACACAGCTGGCCTCCTTTGGGTGCTTGGGCCAGTCTGTGGCAGGTGTGCTCTGAAGGGATGTCTGGGAGTGTCAGGGATACGGGAAAGGTGAGGTCTGGGAAGAGATGAGGAGCATTCCCATGCAATGTGCTGGCAGCACGCGTTGTTGCTGATTTGTGGACATCTTCTGGGAAAGGAGAGTGATGATAACTTGCCCTGCTCTTTCTGCAGTGACAGTTCAGGTACCACAGGTCAGGAATATGCTGCTTCTCACTTTTAAAAACACCTTCAAGCACTCGTGTTTAAATACTGCCCTCTGACTTTGCCATCCCAAGCCGTACATCAGGAGAGAGAGGTCAGCTACCTGCAAAGCATCAAGATCACTGCAGCTAAAAGGACCCTGGAGCTGGAATTGTCAGGGAGAGGGCTGGAAGATAACACGAGCAACGAAGGAGTTAACTGAAGCTATATTCACAAGGCCAAAAATTACAGGTTCTACCAGGAAGGCAGCCGACTGCATGTGGCTGTTTGGCTGACATTTCTGAAAGGTTAATCTTGCAATGGAGAAAGCGCATCTGTAGAGGGCTGCGACTGGCTTTTCTTGCAGACTCCTGCACTGCTTTGGGATGGTTTGAGACCCAACACTTTGTTACACACAGGTAACCATGAAGTAACATGACGGCTGCGACCTTGGCATGCAGAGTGGTGCTCCATAGTATGACAGGTGTCCTGGCACCAGCTTGCTTTCCAAGCCCATGTTACGAGGTACAGGAGACTGACTCTCCCCCTGTGCCTGCATGCGGACATTGGCACTTTCTGTTTTTCAGCATGTCTAAGCGTTTTCTAGCAAGGACTGGGTGAAGGAGAAGGAGTCTCCTAGTAGGAGTTCTCCTGGGGGATCTGAGATAGCTTGCAATTACAGCGTGAGTAATTCTGTGCATCTCGTTTGCAGCTTGGAAAGGAGCCAACATTCACGGAGATCAAGAGACACCTTGCTTTGACTGGATAATTACATGTTCGTCTTTATCTAATGCTTGATCACACTTAGATCAATTCTCTTCCTTTGGATTATGAGTCTTGTTTGCAAAGTGTCAACCGTTCACTTGCTCTCTTTAACCCTTGTTTCTGAGCAGAGTGGCTCTGACGTGTTTGGGGCACATCTCTGGGTCTAAGGGTGCTGAGGAGAAGGTGGAGAAAGGTGGAGAAAGAGAGGGCACATGAATGGGAAACCACTGAACTTTGCCATGCTCAAACCCACCTAGTTTTTTGGGGTTTTTTTTAATAGGACCTAATAGAGTTGACTTGTGAATCCCAATATTAAATAAAGTGTAGCTTCTTCTCTTGTGCTAATCCAGTAGAGGTTTTTTACCTTTCTTCTCCATTGCCTTGTGGTTGCACCTGTCCCGTGTCTGATGTGGGTGTGAGCATCTGAAAACATCTACTGGAGAAACAAAGAGGCAGAAAAAGTGCACTAAAAGACCAGTTTGTTTGCTGTTGTGCGTAGGCCAAGTTCTGGAACTGCCTGTGCTTGCAGGAGACAGGAGCAGACAGGAGCATATGGTGCATAATGCAGCATGGGCAATCAGCAGGTCAGAGAATACTGCTTTCTCCACTAGATAAGGATCCCTTTGCACCCCTGGACAGGTCACCCTTCTTGAGATCCAGGAAGACCTTGTCTTGAAGGAGTTTTCACCTGCCCTGAGGATAGACGTAGGCAGACAATAGGTCAGACTCCCCAATACAGTTTTGAAAGGCCTCCCCAGACCCACCAACACTGGGACTATTGACATAACTTATGTATTATACCATCTACCTGCTGTCTTAGATGAAAGCCCCGTAGATCATGGCTCTCTTCTGGACCCTTTCAGCTGAAACATATACGCTGAAGACTGGCCAGATATGGAGGCGCAGGGAAGCAGACCAGAGTACCATGAAAGCAATACTGGATCATCCTACCTGCACACCAGATATATATATGTAAACAGTCCCAGCTTACACATCAGGTCTGATTCCTTTCCTGCAGTAGGATACCCCACCGAGCCATGTGTCCTGTGTACAAGAAGACCTCAGGAGCAACCAGCACGCTGCAGGGAGAGCTTGGCACCCAGAATATTGAGGCAGGGCTGGCCACTCCTAGACCTCTCTGTAGTGAGAGGTGTCATGCCAAAGACAGGCTGATTGAGTCCTGGGCCTGGTGTGAGTATTGCCTGGCTCAAACCATATACCCTTGCTGTGGTGGGCATAACACTCCACCTCTGTTAACTCCCTCAGCTCATTACCCTGTCGTGTTAGTTCAGGAAAAGGCACTGAGTAGGTACCCAGATGTGTGGCTCTTATGTTCTGTTTTCCTCCTGTTGCCATGAAAAACTGCACCAATGCCTTGCAGAGCCCAGGTGGGCAAGGCAGAGTGAGAAAAGCTTCCCCTCTGCCAATGCATCCACCCCCTGTACAGACAGCAATTCCCCACAGATGCCACCTCTCCCAGGAAGGTGAATTATGAGCCTTATAGCTCCTGCTTCGTGATTTCTCTCAGATTTCAGTCCTCTTCTGCCTGAGCAATAGGGTCAGCTTGGATGAGTTGTTCCTGTAAATCATCTCAGCACTCGCTCCAGCCTGACACATCAATCCCCTCCCGTCACACAGTAAAAGGTTCCCAGTCAGTCCTGGCGGTGCTGCCGAGATCAGGATGTGCCAAGAATCCTTCAGAGCATCATAAGGCCATGCAGGAAGGGCCACAAATTTATTCAGGCATCTCTTGCAGAAAGCTGCTCAGTTTCAAGCCTTAGGAGGACTTAGTTGGATGAGAGCTTGCACGTGGCTTGGAGCTGCCCCGAGACTGCTCTGCACTGACTGTGAGGCAGCTGGGAACAGACAAAGATGCTTAAATGGACTTTGAAGAAGTAGAAACACAAAGCCCTACAAGGTTTTTTCAGTGACTTCCTGGACAGATTCTTGATTCAAAGGATGGTCTTCCATGGTGGATCTGGACACTTGTAGGTGCTGCTGAGAAGGGATCTGCATCCTGAGTGTCTGGCCTTATTAGCAGCTCTAGGGGTCGACTGGTCAGCTGGATTTCTGGGAAGGATGGGCTTCTTTCCTTCCAGATGATTGGATAGGATTCATGACTGCATGGACCATAGGAGATTCTCATTAGCATGTGCAAAAGGAGACAGGAGGAGTGGGTAGAAGGGCATCAAGAGTCCAAACACGAACCAAGGGTAAAACCTTCTCCTCCATGGAGCTGAACCAGGGGAGCCCTGTATACTCCATGTATGTTGACCACAGAGTAAGTGAGGGCTGGGTTGAACTGGCATGGATGTGCATCTCACAGGCCTACCCAGTGGCCTGGTCTAGAGGTGCTCCACAGACTCCTGGCCTCTCCATGTTTGCACTGCTGCTCTGGCAGATCTCATCCACAGCTGTGTGAATGTCAAACCTCCAGGCGAACAAAGCATCTAAACCAAGCATATATTTGGGGTGGAAAATCCTCTCAGTGCCCCTTCAGGAAGACCGGGTGACCAGATCCTGCGCATGCTCTGTGGCTATTCCTGGAGCACCAGGACGTGTGCTGGACACAGTGCCCGAGAGCAGCTGAAGAATGACTGCTTGATCACAGCCACACCAGTGCATTTCAATTGGGGTCACCTTCCAGGTCCTGTGTCTGCTCACACTTCTGCATTTCAGGAGCTCTGTTGTTCCCAGATACAGTGCACTTTTGGTGTGGGCTGCAGCTCATATGTTCTTTCAGCTTTTTGTTTTTCTCCTAGCCAGTGGTGTCTCCACTGTGATGGTGCCAATCCTGGATGGCGTTGCTGCATATTGTTTCTCTGCTTTGAGTTACTGAGATGGGGTTTCTCCTGATCGGTTTGTTGTTTGTTCATTTGTTTTCCAGTTTAAGATGAGGATGGGTTGCTCTTTTTTCTTTTCTCTTCTCTTCTCTTCTCTTCTCTTCTCTTCTCTTCTCTTCTCTTCTCTTCTTTTTCTCTTCTTTTCCTTTCTTTTCTTTTCCTTTCTTTTTTAAGGCTGACTCCTACTCTCTTAATATTGATGGATGTCCTGGCAGGGGCAGTTGTAGGGACGTGCAGAAGGGCTACTGGAGAGCACTGTCAAAAAATGAACATCTAATTCGTGACTAGGAGCATCTGCCCTTACAGCCTGATTCTAAACGTCACATATATTTCATGGAAGAATGAGAGCATGGCAGTACCACATGACCAATCAAAACAGCTCTGATTTCAGATCTGCAGTACTCCCAACAGAGTTAGCAAATGAGTTGCAGACCAGGAACTATCTGCAAATAGTTTCCAATAATGAATTGAGGTGCGAAAGCTGCAATCTGCTCCTAGACAATCTGTAAACAGAGGGAAGGAAAATTCACCAAAATAAATTATTCATTTCAGATTACTTTCCTAGCTCATGTCTCAACTTGAATTCCTCCAGGGCCTGCAGAGATTTCCAAGGATGCTCCTATACTTTAGGCAGTGCGGTGCTGGGGGCATACACAATGATGGTGAGGCAGATAAGGGTGTCCTGCCACCACCTCACCAGGACTTACTCCTCCCAGCTGATGTGGATATGCTACCAAACATGAACCAGCTCTATGGGTTGCCCAGAGACAGGGAAGGTAGCAATATTCCAGGCCAAAAATTGGGTTCTTCCCCCCTCTCCCTGCTGACGTCACCAGAGAGAGAAGAAGGAAGGGGAACCACCCTGGAGCAGGAACCAAAGCAGAGATGGGATGGGGAACAGTCAGAATAGGAGAGCACACAGCTGAGGGAGGGATAGAGGAGTAGGGCAGGCTGGAGGCAAAGCATAAGTTCAACCTGGACCAAACCATGTGGGACATACAGATGTGCCCCATCATGGCATGGCATTCCTAAATAAGGGCACGTGTGCTGGGTGCTGGAGCCCACTCGTATGATAATCAGGAACTGCACCCAGCCATCCTTTGGAAATCTTCCAAACAGCCTTAGGAGAACAAACTGGCCTTTAGGAAGCCTGAGTTCCCTGAGAGTAGCTCAAGGTTTCCTGAGGGCACCTCTGACTGGGCAAACACCACTAACCTCGGGCAGACTGTTCAGGCGATGGGGGACTATGAGCAGGCTGCATTCGGATGATGTGAGGGATTCAGTGTCCCATGCCTATTCACTCCTTCTGATGAGCTTAGGACTTGGCATGGCTTGATGCATGAGAAACTGGCTAAAGAGCAGAAAAACTGTACATGGTAAAGAGAAACATATGGAGCTGGAGGAAGGTGCAAGATAGGAAGCTGGGATATGGCAGTGATTATTTTTTCAGTCATCTGAAAAGATTGCTCCTTCTGAAGTGGCTTGAGCTGTTTGTGTGTCCTCTTATGCGGGACCTTCATCTGGGACTGACCAGGTTTAGGTAGTTTGTAATTTTGATCACTGGTGTTCCATAGATCTCCATGTGCCACAGTCTGGCTCTTTTGTTTCCCAAAAGCTGTAGTGCAGCCACAAGCCTTAAAAACCCAGCATGTGTAACAGCAGACGGGACTGGAGTGCATTAAGGTGTTTCACAGAAAGGTGTGAGGCACTTTTGTTTTCTTTTATTAGAATTAAATAATTAAAGTTCTTGTGCACGTTTTCCTGAAAGCATAGTCGGGGGGGGATGTTGAGCTGCCATATGAAAGTGCAGAGTTCAGAGCAGAATTTTCCATCACTGATCAGTCCAAACTGGGCAGAAGACTTGAGGAACAATGCATTGCTTACAATATAAGATGATTTTAGATTAAATGTGACCCCAGCCATCATTTGGAGACAATCTGACGAAAGTTGGAGTTTTTTGAAGTTTATTTTCTGTCCTAAAACTTGCTCTGTGTTCAGGGGAGTACAGTAATACTCAAAACAGTGAGCTCAAATCTGGTGGCTTTGTCCTTGATCCATTTTGGCAATTATTGTCCCAAACTACTGTGATGCCCCCGGATACCAGTGTTTGGCCTTTTGGAGCTGCTTGTCTTACAGCCCAGATAGCACTGATCAGCAAGCCACAGGATTACCTCTGTGTTAGTGCTGCTCTGGACCACAGTGATACTTCAGGAAGATGTGAGCTGATACTATTGAGGCTTTACAAAAACCATTTCAGCTTTAAGAAATAACTCCCCCAAAATGCTGGCTCTTAACGAAGGCTTTACTAACATTGCTGTCAAGGCAGTGGCCTCGCTCTGTGGACAAAAGGCAGGTGAACATTTGGGCACCTGAATCCCAGGGGTAAACTGGGAAGTGGTGTAAGGAGCAGTCCAGTGAGAGGGAGGTGGTATTTTTTGCAGTGGCCTGAATCTAGAAGACCTCCCGTGGTCTTCTTTGTGAACCCCACTGATCTGGTGGCCACTCGGTCATCAATCCTTTCATATCTCAGTTTAGAGGCTGAAGAGATGACTAAAAGCCTATTCTTGCACATTGTGTCTCTGGGAAAAATGAAGTGCCCACGTAGTTTCCTAAAGAAAGTGGTTTTCAGGAAAAGACAGAAGGCTGGAGGTAAACATAATGCTTCTCTGTGGGAAGACTCAGTGTCCCATGGAAATCAGTTCTTTTCATTGAAAAACTGACACTCTGAAAACCAGCTGCTCAATTTAGAGACCAAACAGTGGCAGGAAGAATTGTGAGCTTAATGCCTCTTGTTCCCATCCTCTGTAAAAGCAGGACTCCTTGAGGCCACACTGACTGGTCCTTGTCTGGGTGAAGACACGCAGGGGCACTCACGCCATGCTAGCTGCTCATCAAGGGTAAATGACAGTGCATCATGAGAGATGAAGTCCAACCATGAATGCTGGAGTGTGCTGTGAGAATAAGAGATGAAGTCCAACCATGAATGCTGGAGCATGCTGTGAAATGAGATGTGCAAACTTCAGCAAAACCCTGCCACAACATTACTGAACTGAAGGGTCTCCACAGCTGCCTCTATCGCATTCATCCTTCCCCTGTCTTCTGGGTGCTGATGTTTGTGCCACCCCTTTGCTAAGGGTTGTAAAAAGGGCAACTTGAAGACACTGATTTGGCTTTTCTTGTTCCAGAGATCTCAAGCACTCACAATTTCCCATGCTGCAGGCAGAGGTTCAGAAGCTCTAGGGAGCTGGTGCAGGTGTTGCAGTTGTGCCTTGGTGTGAGTTGGGGCTTCTCGCTTTTCCTCAGATGCAAGTCACACGGCGCTGACGTTGCAGGTGCTCTCCATGGGCTGTGAATAACAGTGATCTGCTGCCTGGCTGAGGAAAGCATCCCTTGAGATGAATACCCCCTACACAAGCCTTTGCACAAGGGCTGCGTTCAGGTGGCCAGACCAGGCCATGTTTGAACTAAGGTGCCATATGGTGCAGAGACTGTGCTGTCCATTACTTTGCAATGAAATAATATTTTGGTTTACGATTGTTTGCAATTAGCCTCCTGCAGCAGATGAATAATCTGCTCTTGTTGATTCGACAGAGACGTTGTTTGGAAAGGGGACAAATAGCATGTTCCGCCTCACCCAGCAAGCAGAGGCATTAAAGGAGAGAAATACAGGCACACCAGTAATTCGCAGCAACAGCTCCGGTACATTTAGCAATGCTGGCATAAAGCAAGGGGAAAACGCAACAAACAGTGGTTGGAGGAACCACAGAACCTGTTGCCGTGAGGCAGATCAGCCACTTGCCACTTGAGCATGGCTGGAGAGAGGGGTCAGGGAGGGGAAGGGGCAGACCCCTGCCGCAGGATGCTCGTCTCTGAAGTGTGACAGCCACCGGCACTGCAACCCCCGTGGGAGAGATGCTTTCTCGCAGTCAGAAGATAGAAGCCATTTTCAGAAGGCGAACAGATTTTGGTTGGGAGGTGAGGGAAGCGGACGGCCAAGAATAGAAGGGAACAGTGGGCGTAATTCTGACTCCCTGCTGCATTCAAAGTAAAGTACAGGACAAGTTTCAAGGAAACAGTGGCCAGACCTGGGGGGAGCTGGCGGAGAAAATCCATCCTGGCAGGGTATCGGTGATCTGACCGTGCTGCCCCAGAGGAAGCGAGAGAGCATCAGTGCAGGCACATTGTTTGAGTAGCACAAAGACGGGATACATCACCACGCTCGTCTCAAGCAAGGCACAGAGGTACAAATTATAGTCTTCTTATTAAGGACTATAAAGGAGAGACACGAAGCAGGACAAGATGATCCTGGGTGGCAGCAGTGAAGTGGATCTTAAGCTCAACGGAGCTGAGAATGAAACAGAGAGAAATCATTCAAGTCACCGATAGCTGATCACTATCAAAACATAACACTATTAAATATATATACATGTATATATTTCTGGCGTTACAAACCGATGCGCTCTGGTACCCGGCGAACTGCAGAGCTCAGCTTAACGCCATCTACGCGGCGAGAATGGGAATTGCATGAGGCCATCCCAGAGCAGGAGGGACGGCAGGATGGCAGGGACGACGACGATATGCTTTCTGCTCTGCTGTTTGCCGCTGTTCCTTCAAAGTGCAGCGTGTTCAGTAGCTTGGCACGGTCCTGCCAGGTGCCCGGCACACACACCATCTGTGTGTTGACCCACGCGATGATGGGGAGGCACATCAGGAAAAGCCAGCAGCCCCAGGGCACAAGGTTGAGAGACAGCTGCAAGTGCCAGGCAAGACAGCCCTGGGCGTTTCTGTGCTGTAAGAGCTGTGACTTTGGCTTCTTTTCTCCATGAGTGGTACCTGCAGGGCAGGGGGATTTGTCCACAGTCTGCTGGTATTTGCTTATCACTGCAGCTCTGGCTTGGGCACAAGCTGAAGCACTGGTAGACAGGCTGGAGGCAGAAGGCAGCATTAAAAAATGTGCTGTTGCCATGGGCATCTCAGGGATGATGGGCATGGTTGAAGGGGTCTTCCCTGTGAATTGGTGTGGAGTGGAGGAACTGTGGTGCTGGGGCTGTCCATGGCCAGAGCTGCATCTCTGACAGCGAGCAGGAATGATGCCCAGGGAGCAGTGCAGAAACAGGGCAGCTACGGAGGACACCAGCCCCTGTCATCCCCTGGCCACCACCCACAGATGCTGGCATGCAAAGAAGAGCAATCAGGGATGGGAAGGTGTCATGGTTTAGGGTCAGGGCAGCCCCTTAGCAGGCTCAGCATCTCAGCACAGAAGGAAAATCCTTCCCCGATCCTCAGTGGGGAGATGACCTACCTCTGCTCCTGCACATCACATCTGGTGAGAGGAACTGTCCTGGGGGCACGAACCCTCATACTGGATACACGGGGGACTATGGTGGTGGAGGTCTTACCTCTACTACTGCCCAGTGCCCTAGCAGCAGAGTAGGACTCACTGCTGATTCCTCAGTCCTCCTCAGGTTCTTCCAGAACCCATCTGACCCCTTTAGCTAATACACCCACCTTAATGTCCTTCCCACATTTCACAGTCCTGCCTCTTCCTTCTGTGATACTTGGTTCCATTTTCACCTCTGCTGCAGTCCCATAGCTGTGAGGAGCCACGGACAGCAATTGCATCCATAAAGAAGCCCATAAGAGGATGCATCTCATCAAGCTTTAGCTCCTCTTGTGTTCACATCAAAACTGCAGGAGGGCAGGTGCACGGGACTAAGCAGGTCCCCTAGCAGTTGGTCTGTGTGCCTTGTTGGTTGTCTCACCTGCACTAACCCTGGCTGAGTTCCCACCAAAGCAGCAGGGGAAGGCCTCATGTAAACACTCCTCTACCTTCCACAGCCTGTTTACATGGCAAACATCTCTGATCTGGTCTACCAGGTGCCTTGTGGAGAAGAGCTGTCAGTCGTGTGTGCTGGAAAAATGCAGGCTGGGATGTTCTTGCACCACTGCTTGGGTGTGGAAGGACCTTTGATGTCTGGAGAGACCTCAGGGCTGCTTTCTTCCTTCAGGCTCCAGAGGGTCTGGGAATCACACAGACAACTTGATGTCACACTAGAGCAACAGAGAAGCCACCTCTGAAAGGCACCTTCCAGTTTATGTGTAATAATGTGTGTCTGAAATAGGTAAAATAGTTTCAGAGTTAACAAGATCATTGATAGGTTTACCAAAATTCACTTGAAAAACTGTTTCAAAGCATTACAAATGTAGCTTGCAAATATCTGGATGTGTTTGCTGTTCTCATAGAGGAGTGGGTGGTTGGTGCCTTTCTGCAGTGCTCCCAAGGAGCTGCTGTGAATATCAGAGCTTTGCAAGCCACACTTCTGAAGTATCCCTGAAATTACAGCCCTGCAGCCTGCACGTCACTGGAGAGGGAGGATGAGCTCCAGGAGGACAGGAAAGTCTTTTTAAGTCAGACTGAATACCATCTCACCAGCCCTTCAACTCATGGTCACAAGAGCATTTTTTTTTCCCCTTTAAATTTCATGGAGTATCTGATGAGCTGCTGCAGAGCTCATGGCTGGGGTGTCCCCCAGACCAGGAGTGGTGATGCCTTGGAAAATTAGAAAACCAGGAGAGGGGACCTCCCTCAGCACCTCCTGTCAGGATCTTGTGGCAGCCTCCTGGGCCAGTTTCACTTTCCAGGGAGGTAAAAAGGGCTGAATGAGTTTGCCTGATGCCTCCAGTTGGTTCTTTTGAAACAGGGCTCAGGCAGAGGGGGAAGTTCCTGAAACTGCTGGCAACTCATGATGGCTACCACCCAGATGTGAAGTACCACCCAGTGGGGTTTCCCAGGCAGGCTGGTCTGAGTGTCCAGACTGCAGGCAGGTGGACTCTGAAAACCTGGGCGTTTGGAGATCCCTGAGGGATCTCTGCAACCGTCTTCCAGCCACGCTTTGTCCGTTCTCTGCTGCACATGGGTGATGAGCAGCCAGTCTGGCTTGCAGCTCCTGACAAACACAGCTCCCTGTTCGCTTTTAATAACAACGAGCAGAAAAGGAATGATGAAAATGGATTTTTATTCCCCATCCCACCCCCCCCCCACCCCCCCTTCCTTTTTCAGGAAACCTGGCAAGATATCAAAATACTCCACAGCCACTCTGTGCCTGGAGAATGTTGCCCAGCTCTTCCATGTGCTCCTTTGCCAGGCCTGGAGCAATTGCAGATCTTATTTTCAGCAGCTGAACTGGCAGAGTAAGCGGGAGGAGAAAGCTTGGCTATCAGTCATCAGGAGATACTAATCACTCCCACGGAGGTGTTTACTGGAGGGGCGTACGTGTGTGTGCGCGCGCGTATGTGAGATGGGAGATGAACTGCCATTAGAATTGCAGATCGTGCACTTGTTAGCAAAGTGCCAAGACCCTGCTTTACAATTTGCTAATAATAAGGCATTTGTTCCCAGGAAACAAACGCCCAGATTTATGTCTTACTCACAAAGGACTCCAATAGATATATTGATACCCTGTGAATCTGCAGCAGAGAGAGATATTGAAAAGCGGCTGTTTACTCGACTCCATCAAGCTCCTCTATCGATAACTGGGAGGCATTTATTTCACTATGGATAGACCACTTAGAATTGCTAACTCTCCGTTGCCAATACATCCCATATTTAGGGTTATTATATCACCATAAAATAGCTTTATGGAGCTATGAATATAGGCACACATCAATATCCACTACTGCAGCCACTGCTGATTCGTTTACCTGACAGTGCTGGGAGAGCCCAGGCAGCCCTGAAGCCCAGAGGACAGGGAACAGAGGTTTCAGGAGATGAATATTCAAAGGAAGAGCTCTTGGTGCCTCTCACCTGCCTGGGTGAAGAGCCCAGTAATGCCTCCTCTCTGGAGAGGCAGTGTGCAGACAGTCTTCCTTTGGCACTGGTGACTCAGTTTACCAGCACTGATGCTCTTGGGCTGAAAACAAGTGCGGGAGCTCTATTCTTCCTCTACAGCCATGGCTACACTCATGGTTAGGGTGCTAACCAGAGCATGTGGGGATGGAGGATGTTTGTGGTGCTTCCAGGTGAGCATGGATAGGACATGTCAGAGCACGGTTATTTGTTCTCCTGTTTGGCAGGTGGTGCTTTGCTCTGGGATAATTTTCCAGAAGACCTCATCTCCCAAGGGAAGCACAGCACGGAGAGAAGGACCTCAGGTGTCAGCAGGAGGAGTTTCTTCTGCAGGGGCGGGGGGGAGAAGGGCAGGGGTCAGTTTCAGACGCAGGAAGGACTAACAGACAATGCTGATGGGATTCCACTGGGGGTTTGCACCATCCATAGCCAAAATACCCGTGTAGGCCTGGGCTCTCCCTTCCCACCCCATTCACATGTTGAAAATCTCTCACCCCACGCTCAGGCACATCCGTATTTCTTGGTGATTCATTAAATCCGGTGTAAGCTCTCCAGGTGGCAGCTCTGGGTGCACAACACAGTAACTGCTACCAGATACCAGAACGGGCCTCTCTGAGGCTGTGTTAGGCATTGCAGCTTACATCTCTATTACGTTTTAGCTGCTAAATAATGCACTAATGGAAAAGGAAACCTTAGCCAGGGCATCTAGATTAAGATGCAGAGCAACCGCAGCTTTTAGCTTTAATTTTCTGGCTCCAAGTGATGTATTTCTTAGCTTTATTTCTACATCTGTATGTATTTTTTCACATCGGCTTTCCAAGAAGAGAGGAAACAGATTTTTGACTCTAGCAGTTGAACTTTAGCTGTTAACATTTTCCCTCACAATAAATTTTTTGCTTCACAAGGAAGCTGCCAAATTTAAGAAACCAAATGCAGGCAGTACCCAAAGCACAGAAAAGGCTGAGAGGTGCCTTCAGCCTTGTCAGAAATCTCTAAGCTGGTACAGCTCTTTGATATATTAGCTCTATCTGTCTATCTATCTTTCTGCTTACTGATGTATTCAGCTTTGAGGGGGAGTGGCCTTTCTCTTTATGACCTGAGAGATTTTTATTCTGACTATTAAATTAATAATTAGCGTTTCATTTACCCAGGACCTCCAATGCCCAGACAGTATTGATTTATCAAAGATGCTACAGTGGAAAGATGGAGCCTCTTTCACTGAAGTTTTGGGCAGAGAGTCAACAGGGTTTCTAAGCTATTAAAAGGTACATTTCCCGTGCTCCCAGTCCAGAGAGCAATCAGTCTGAGGAGAGAGGAGCCAAGGAGGGTGTATTGCTGTAGGCTACTCAGCCCTGTGCTAGTCCACTCAAAGCCCTCCTGATGAACTGCCTCTGGAGAGGGCACTGGAGCTGGTAGCTCCCCACGGCTCCTGGTGGCACCCCGTTCCCAGCCTGGCACCGTCGCTCATGTTTCTGCTGCTCTTCTGATCCTCACAGACAGCCCATGCTGAGAATCCTTGGGGCAGAAAGCACCTTTCCTGCTGCCAAGGTGGGATTCCAGGCTCAGGACACTCCCCATGGCTGGGCAAGGAATAGTCAAAGTCATCTGTTTGTTTTAACAAGGGCTTGCAATTCCTTTGGAGAGTTCTCGGCTGCTGCTGGAAAGAGAAATGAGTACAGGGATTTGGCTAGGGAAAGTAGCCTTAATTACCTTTTGCATGTCATAATTGCTCTTCTTCCACATGATTTTAAAACCAGAATGTAACTCACCACCATTACCCAAAATCTGGCTGGTCTAATCCCAAGCATTCAACAATTCTTTTATTTGAAGCGGGTGATTATGAACTAATAAAGCATCACTAAGAAATCACAGCAAACTTAATTGACAAGGCTGACAGTCACCAAAGCAAGAGACAAGAGGTTATCCACCTCAGCACGATCATCCGTGACCCAGCATAGGATATCTCCTATCAATTCCTCTCAGAGTCGTGTTGCAGAATACACCCAGGACCCAATGCACCCAGAGTACACCTGGAGATCAAGCCCACGGGAGTATACTAAGGGCATGAGAACAGCGAAGGCTCATCAGGAGGCTCTGCTCGATTCAGTTGGAGCTGAAATGTGGGAAGGATGATGCTCTGAGCAGCCGTGCTCGGGGCACAAAGGCTTGAGCAGACAGAATGACCTGCTGTAGATACCCAGAGTGGCAGAAGCATCACGTTGGCACAAACAGCTGCGCAGGGGATAAGCAGACTTAGCGAGGCTTTTGCCCACAGCTGTCCAGCACAAGGGAAAACATATGTAAAAAAAAAAAAAAAAAAAGTCTTTACAAATAATCTTAAATCTAATCTGTAGCTGTAAACTCTCTACACTTAACCACAATCACACGTCACACGCAATGCTGCAGAGTGCGTTACGGTGACATGTGTCGCTCACACGCTGGCTCGTAGGTTTTAACAGCACCGCGTGGCACGTCCTCTCTGGGTCACATCAGCAACTGGGCCATTGTCAGACTGGGCATCTGGGATCCCAATTGCACACATTTACAACACACCTTCTCGAGATAAAGGCTGGAGACATTTAAGGGACTAACGGACCCATCTACAACAGCTGATCATCTTTCCATGGAAGAGCAGTTCCCAGAACAGTGTGGTTCCACCAGTGGAGTGGAGAGGGGTTAAAAACTGCACTAGGCTCTCAAGGTTTGTGTTCATTAACCTTCTTCCACCAGAGGCTTGTCTTTCCCCATGGTGCCCAGCAGGAGTGTGTCTCCACACACCCCAGTGTCTAAAAGTCTCTCCTGTGCTGTCATTCCACCAGCAATGGATCAAAAGTCTGCATTATTTCTTCTGCATCTCAGGGATTCCTGGTGAGACTGGATTCCCAGCTGGGAAAGCATCCTCCTTTTTCCCTGCTCAGCTTCCCCACTTCCCCAGGCCCCGGCCCTGCCCTGGCAATCAATCCTGCACCGCAAGTCTGACCAACTGTGGCATCCTGAGCAGGGGAAAAGGAGGGACAACTGACCCAGACAATCCAGGTGAGGTCACACAGAGCTTCCAGCAGCGTCCAGAGCACACAACAGGAACAGCAGTGGGTTTGGGACAGCTCCAGAGACTGGAGTCAATTGGTGCCATCTGTATCTCACCTCTCTTCTAACATTTTGGGGGGTTTGGTTCCTAGAGCAAGGAATAGTACTCTGAAGACCTGACCATCCAGTATCCTAATAGCAGGAGGCAAAGACAGGGTCCCAAATGAGTGAAAGCAATCATGGCCTCCATCTGAGCACATGATTTTGAGGCCCTTTGGGCAGCTGGCATCTGATGGCTTGGTGCTAAGAGCAGAGAGCTGCAGGAAGAGTCAAAGCCAAGAAAAGCTGGTGCTGCCACCACCATTACTCATCAGATATGGACGGCACGTGGCTGCCCAGCTCAGAAGACCAGGCACCCAAGGGAGGGGAGCACCCGCCTGGTCTGAGACAGCATCTGAGAGCAGAGCAGGGGGACAGCACGAGGAGCTGTGGAGACACATCTCTGCTGGGGTGTCCTGCTCTCCTGGGTGACCCTGAGGCTCCTCTGAGGCAGCACTGCTCAGCAGCTGGCATCTTTGCTGCCACCAGGCATCATCCACTGCATGCCACCAGAGCAAGTGCCCAAGTCTGGCATAGCAAGCCCTGGAAGGATTTTCCCTTGCACTGGTTTGAACTGTGACCATAATGGTCTGTTTATTGTGTAATTCAGGAGAAAGATTCATTGTTTACATTGCCCCAGATGTCTCCCAGTAGTTAAGAGAGCTGTGAGCAAACTATGCTGCTGGAAACATCATTGAAATTTCATAAAATGACAGAAAAAAAACCTCAAAACCTTTATGTCTGAAGCTGATTGAACCAATATTAATTGAAACAAATCTTCAAATACAGGCTCAGGACACAGCTCCTGTCCTTGGGGCATTTCTTAAATGCAAGAAGCAGCAACCAGTTGTCTGGCAAGAGGGGAGATGAGCAGCATCCAGGATGGTCTCCAAATGGGAAGCTTCTACATTCTGGCCTCATCATCCCAGATGGACTCAGGACCTCCACAGGCGTACGCAGAAGCTAGTCCCCAGCTGGTGCGTGGTGCAGACACGCTGCTCATTTTCTGCTTCAGGGGCCCTGGTTGCTGCTATCAGGAGGGTCAACACAAGTCCTACAAATAGTCCAAACAGCTTGGAGTTAAATTTACAAATGTTTGTGGCTACTGGGGAGTTGCTTTATCTTTTATCAAGGCAGCAGCTGGGCTCAGTTGCAGGAAAGAAATAAGGAGAAGAGGACAGCAGAAAAACAAATCTGTAAAATTCAAGGATATTTGGAACAGCCTCTGGAAAAAAAAATCTTATGATTTTTAAGTCAATTTCCTCTTTTCTCAGGATTTTTGTTTCATTATTTTTGAACTCCTAGGTTGACTGGGCTTTCACAGGGAAACAGAAACCCCTTGGTATTCTGGGTAAGTAGCAAAGAAAAATGGGATTTACCCATCAAAATCTGTGTATCTTCTATCTCTCTCTGAGCACCTAAAAGTAGATCCCCCAGCAAAGTGATCTTGCTAATCCTACTGTCCTAAATACTAGTGAAATATTCAGGATAATGTTAAACCTGACAAAAAAAGCCCACATTTCTGTAAGTACCAGAGGACTGTTTCATTTTTACAAGCATATAGTAAGTTTGGAAATGCTGATTGACACTGGAGTGAGTCCCTGCACTCTGTCACAGCCACAGCACTCACCCTGCTCCTCCTTGGGAGGCATCCAGGCTGTGTGACCAAGACTGCCAGCACCAAAGTGAACCAAATGATGCTGATGATGGTTCAGGCCACTGCCTCTCTGCTGCTCTGTGGAGAAGCTGCCCAACACCCACGTTTGGTGTTACAGAGCAGCTGAGCAGACTTGGTTTGCTGGACCATCAGCAAACATGCATCATCAAGCAAAGCAGCTTGATCCACGAGACCTGGGCTGAGGAGCAGGACATCCATCCCCTGCAGACATTAGGAAAAACATTTCTTGTGTGGCCAGCTCTGGTTTGTAGGAACAGAGGTGTTCTCTGTCAACAGGCCACAGGATTTGGGTCAACATGTCACCTTGTCTCTGGAGAAAAGTGACCAGCACCCTGCCAGAACTTGGAAGGACCTGCCTATCCACCTCACCTCAGCAGTACACACCCACCTACAGAGTACACCAACCACGCTGAGGTGTGGGCGATGTCCAGGGGATGAGAAGAGAAAGGGAAATCCTTCCTTCTTAGAACCAAACACCTTCTGCACCCATGGAGACCCAAGACAGAATTGACATGGAGCATTTTTATTGCTGTTGTTCCTCATCAGCTAATATATTACAGCAAAAATCTCCTGAAGCTGCACCACTGTTTCCTCTTACCCCCACAGGAATAGGAAGGGCAGGAGGAGAAAGATGGGGATCACTTATCTGCGATGTTGTCAGTGTTTGCTGTGGAAATGGAAAGTTCTGAGCACTGAAATCACTCAAGAAGCAGGAAAAAACTTGCTTGAAATGATAAACTCTGGACTCCAGAAAGTTTCAGAGAAGAAAAGGTAAGGATATCTCATGACTGTCAACTGCAAAGAACTGCTTTGTGTTTCATATTTCTTACTCTCTTGTATTATTTTCTAAGTTTCCATTGTTGTCAATTGATCCTTTTTACAAAAGTTTCACAGATTAATTTGTTCTCCCTTTGCCTTTCTTCTTGGTTTTCCCTTCTTTTAGCAGATATTTCCCTATTTCCAGTTCCTCTGCTGTGTTGTCGCTGATCCAGCTTTCAGGCTGACAAGTCTATCTCCTCCTTTCCTCTTTCTGTTTCTTATCATGTTTAATTTCCTCCTCCCAGCTTTCTCTCCCATTAGGCAAGGTGTGTGCTGAGGCTGCTGTGGCTCTTCTCACACAGAGTGACCAAATTAAACTTGATGGGGTGGGGAGGGATTTATTTATTTATTTATTAGTAAATAAATTGACAAACGGTCAGTGGGGAACAGCCTGACACAGGGCAGTTCACCAGGGTGAAGTTTAAAGACAGAAGTCAGCAAGGAATAGCTTGAGATTTGCTACTGGATGTGGTTTGGGATGTAACTGAGCATGACCACTCGGGGACAGCAGGACAGGACATGAGTTTGAGGTTAGCAGATGGTGGGCAGCAGTAGACTGACCGCAGAGGGTTCGGATCTGAGCTCTCCTGGGGGAGCAGGATGGGAAAGTTTTGAGGCTGAGTTCAGGGGGCAGTAATGTTTCAGGTGAGTCATCATGGGGGGAGTGGGTTGTAGTGAGCTTGAAACAGCGATGAGAGTGTCCCAGGCTTTCGCAGGAATAGCTGACGGTAAGTCAGCCCAGTGTCTGGGGTGAGTTCTTGGGTTGGAAGGTTTAAGGCACTCACCTGCCAAACAGCCTTGGCAGTCCTGTGGGAGGGAAAGCACTTTGGAGTTTGCAGCTTCTGGGGCTTGGGTGGTGGCTACCATGTAGGTGTATTTTAAGGTCACTCCTCTGCATATAACAGCAACAGAGGTTCATTAACCTCAGTGGGAACCTGAACTGATTTCACCACCAGGAAATATCTTCATACAATAAATCGGGCACCACAGACCCAAGCGCTTCACTGCCACTGCATTTAGAGACATGACCTGATGCATAATCCAACAAGGAAGTAGTCCAGGGCAAGCGCATGTGGGGAGATGGAATGAAGTCCTGGTGAGCAGGGCAGCGAGGTGGTTGGAGAGGACACTCAGCTGAGAGTTGCCCTAGAGGCCAGCTGACAAAATCTGGTGATACCTGACTCCTCTTAAACACAAGAAGAAGGGGCAATGTGGGCAAAGCAATAGCACGTTGCCAGTGGTTAAGACCTTGTGTCAATGGCTGCCACAACAAAAGAGCAAAGGGTTTGGAGGCCATGCAGTTACCAGGCTGTGTTGGGTGTTGATAGCAGCTCTAGAAAGACAATGATGGAACTGAATGTTCTCTGTCTTGGCCATCTACAACACCATACCAAAACACTGCTGAAAACCCAGTCTTTAAAGCCAAGTCAGTTTTCACAACTAGATCCCTCAGATATCTGTGGCATTAGCCTTTCCCACCTGGCTGGACTCAGTACTTGGGTGCTTCCAGACATTTTGAAATGCTGAGTTTGAGGAAATCCAAGCATTTCTCAGAGTTTTTCTTAGCCGAGCTCTGTCTTGGCTACGTGCGTTATGTAAAAGGGGCTCTGCAGAGCAGCTTGGAGCCACTGCAGGTTTCCAGTGGTTTGCATGCAAACCAGAAATCTTTGGCCCATTGAGATGAATTCTTGGAGGGTTTTCATCAGACAATCTTGGGAAGAAAAACTTCAGAAATACACCCTGCTGGAGCAGGTGACTGCTACTGTCAGTGCTCTGGGAAATAAGGCAGTTAAGGACATTTGGAATAAATGTCAAGAAATTGCAAGGAGAGTCACCTGCTCATTATTTTTATAACTTCTTGCTGAAAGAATGCTTCTTTAGGTAGCAAATGAGGGTGCCGTGAGAAGCATAAATGTCACGTCTTTCTTTTTTTGTCTTTTTTTTTTTTTCTGGATTCACACTAGGCAGAGGCATCTGCCTGTTACAAGTTTCTGATAATGAAGGGCATGTCATAGTGACCCCACATAGCATGAGCGAGCCCTGTTTAACATGCTCCTGCTTCCCTGGGTGTTCATTACGACGCTGGCTGTGCCCGATGCAAACTCATCCATCCCATTATTGCTCTGCTCTTCATCTGGGGATCACTTGAGCAAGCTGAGAGCTTTGGTCTTCAAGGGAATATGTTTACACTTGAAGCACTTGTACATTTATTGTAAGTGGTGTTCGGGGTGGGAGGGTCATGATCAATCGATATGATGCAGCTGGACTTACGAAGCAGGAGGGAAGATCATCTCAGGTACTCAGTTCTCTCTGTCCTGAAGATGGGGCATTTGTAAAGATGTGCTATTTGTTTGATCCAAGCATTACTGGCAGAGGAACAGTGCACGGCCTCTCCCAGCTTTGAGCACATGCCAAGCAGGCAGGAGGGCAGTTGCGTGTGCAGGGAAAGGGGGATTAGGACCCAGATGTCAGCAAAATGAAGGGCTCAGAAAGGCTCCAGAGCTGGCTGAGGGCCTGGAAGCTGTAAAACAAAGCCAGATCCAGGTTGTCTCATCTCACATACCTGCTCCTCAGTGGGGGACCATGCCCTGCTCCCATGGTCATGAAGCTTATAGAGCCTCAGCAGTTCCTCTTCTGCCTCTCATCCTGTACTAGGTCTTTGGTAAACTCCCAGTATCTTCTGCTGTTCACCAGACTGATCTCCATGCTTCAAGCTACCAAGTCCACGTTTGCCCCTGCATTGCCTATGTACATGTTGACTCTCGGAGATGAAAGTTTCCTTTCCCCCAGGGTGGGCTGCATTGGAGGTCCCAGGTTTAGACGGTGTCTATATCGTGCTCCCAGGTCTGCACACAGGCAATGGAGGTGGCAAAGCAGAGGTGGTGGGGGAGCCAGCGGGAGAAAAAAAAGTGGTCTGCTGTGATATTCAAGGGCAGGGATGAGGAGATGGAAGGGCTGAGAAGAGAAAGGAGGGATATTTTCTCCCCGCTGCATCTGTTACCAACTTGCCTAGAATTCAGGTCTGTGATGGAGATCACCATAAAAATGTGCACTCCAGAAGGTGCACATCTGCTCCCAAGCATGAGGAAAGGGCTTTGACTGTGCTACCTTCTGCCTTAGAACAAGAGGCAGCAGTCAAAAGAGGGAGCAGAAATGTGAGTGTTCTCTTTGCTTATCCAGAGAGGAACAATCATGTGGCCAGAAGCACTGTGCAGCTGGGTCACAGGCCTGTGGATTTCATGCTGCTCTGAGCTCACAACTACCCAATGTGGCTGTGTTGACTTTCTTCTGTGTCATCACCAGAAGGTGTTTGTCCTTAACATTACAATTCCAAGACATAAGACTGGAAACTTTAGCAAAGAAGAGACCGTAAAGATGACTGGTTTGAGTGTGAGCTGGGCATGAGAGAACCTGCAAAGATAGGCAGAAGTTCAGCTAGTTCTGAAAATGACAGAACTAAGACAGGACTCTTCACCATCCAGACCCAGGACCACATATTTTGTCTATGCTCCAAGGACTCTGCAGGACACCTACCTGCTAGACAGGAGACCCATTCTCTCTTCTCCTTCTCTTCTCTTCTCTTCTCTTCTCTTCTCTTCTCTTCTCTTCTCTTCTCTTCTCTTCTCTTCTCTTCTCTT
>JANHGN010000040.1:41416-70180 GCA_024605025.1 Megaceryle maxima
CTGCCCAGAGAGGTTGTGGAGTCTCCTTCTCTGGAGAGATTCCAACCCCGCCTGGACCCTGCGCTGCTGGGCCCCCTTCCAGCTTTTAGCTTGCTGAGATTCTGTGAATTCTACGGAGGCCTCATTAATGGCCTCACAAATCCTTGGGGAAGCAAGTGAACGGCACTAGCAGAGTAGACATCACCTGAAGCCCTGACATAACCCCCCCCCAGCAAAAGCAGCACCCCATGTGCAAACACTCCTGGCTGGCCCTTGATCTTCTGTGAAAAACATCTACATAGTTTCATATTTGAAATATGAAATCTATTCATATAGTATATAAATACATTTGAATATAAAGAGGACTATATGAAATATTTTCATATTTGTCAGAGTTTCCATCTCACTTCCAAGCTGGGCAGTTCTTGCGTGTCACAGAAATGACAACTGGAATGAAGAAAGAGGGGAATGAAGAAACGATGAGAATTTCTGCTTTTCTTTATGACGTAGAAAATAAAATAAGCTTCCGTGCTTTTCTAAGCACATACAAATCTCACTTCAATTATTTTTAACGCACCGAGTTACCCTGTCTTCTCCAGTGTGTAACTGAAAACTCCTCGCAGTCCAGATGGAAAAACATCTGAGCATTGCTCTGTTTTGCTGATAACATTTAGAACATATTTATGAATACTACTTTTACTACTCTGCCAGCTGAGGATTTTCTCAGAAACACATGAAATCATTTTGCTGGTAGATCTCCTCCTCTAGCTCTTCACAATGATGTATCGAAGCTTAAAAGTGCTCATCAAAGAACACAAGCATTTACATGTGCAGGCTTAAAATGTTCTTGGCTCATGGTCATCAGAATCTCTTAAAGTACACGAGGACACCAAGCTGTGTGGGGTGGCTGACACACTGGAAGGAAGCGATGACATCCAGAGGGACCTTGACAGGCTGGAGAGGTGGGCCCGTGCCAACCTCGTGAAGTTCATCAAGACCAAGTGCAAGGTCCTCCGGGCAACCCCAGGCACCCATACAGGCTGGGCAGTGACTGGCTTAAGAACAGCCCTGAAGAAAAGGACTCGGGGGTGCTGGTGGACGAGAAGCTCAGCATGAGCCAGCAGTGTGCTCCTGCAGCCCAGAAAGCCAATGCTATCCTGGGCTGCAGCAAGAGAAGCGTGGCCAGCAGGTGGAGGGAGGTGATTCTCCCCCTCTACTCCACTCTCATGAGACCCCACCTGGAGTGCTGTGTCCAGTTCTGGAGCCCCTGTTACAGGAAGGATATGTCCCTGCTCTCAGCAGGGGGGTTGGACTGGATGCCTCTAGAGGTCCCTTCCCACCCTGACATTTCTACGTTCCCGTGTTTCTGTGACGTGCTGGAAGGTGTCCAGAGAAGGGCCACGAGGATGATCAGCAGGCCAGAGCACCTCCCCTATGAAGACAGACTGAGAGAGTTGGGGTTGTTCAGTCTGGAGAACAGAAGGTTCTGGGGAGACCTTATAGCCTTCCAGTATCTGAAGGGGGCCTACAAGGAAGTGGGTGAGGGACTTTTTAGGATGTTGGGTAGTGGTAGGACTGGAGGGAATGGATCACAACTAGAGATGGATTGATTCGGATTGGATGTTAGGAAGAATTTCTTCACCATGAGGGTGGGGAGACACTGGAACAGGCTGCCCAGAGAGGTGGTGGAAGCCCCATCCCTGGAAGTTTTTAAGGCCAAGCTGGATGGGGCTCTGAGAGACCTGCTCTAGCGGGAGGTGTCCCTGCCCATGGCAGGGGGGGTGGAACTGGATGATCTTTAGGGTTCCTTCCAACCGTGAGGATTCTCTGATTCTACACAATTTTTGCTTAGTTGATATAGATGACTCAGCTTGAAGGATAAAATCTGGCACATTCCTGAAGTTCAGGTGATGACTGCAATATATCCAGAAACACGTGCAAATTGCAGGTCTTGTAAGCCTGATGCTCTTGTGTCTAAAACTCACTCCTGGGGTGTTTTAGTGCTGGATCAGCATGAGGACAGCTTCTTTCACCATCCCATTGGACCTGTGTGCTGGACCATAGCCATTCCCAGCTCCTTTCTACCTTAAAGCACATTACAACACTCTGAAAGATTTCGGCTGGAATTCATTTCCTAAGTGCAGGTGCTTTGAGTAATAAATACACTTCTGTGTCTGTTCTCCCAATACAAATCTTGTCACACAGACAGCCCGATTGCAGAGCTCTCGGTACAAATCTGGTGATACACACAACCTAATGACAGGGGCCTTTTTACCCGCCGAGTGGTAAATGTGGGATTTAAAGCTGAATTCATTTCTTTGGCTCTGGGAGTTTAGGCTCATAACTTAATGTAGTTAAGATCTGTATTTAGATGGCTACATTCTCCAGTTGAATGCTTCTCTTCATGTTTTCTATTATTCTGTCTTCTACACCTGCCAGCTCACACCCTTTTCATTCTTTTTTCTTCTGAATTTTCAGATTTTGAGATTTGATGAGGATTGTTTTCTCTGTATGTAATACTGGGGGGGCTCAAACATCTTCCCTGTAACAACTGAGAGATCAGGTCCAGATCTTCTCCTTCTCCTTCTCCTTCTCCTTCTCTTCTCTTCTCTTCTCTTCTCTTCTCTTCTCTTCTCTTCTCTTCTCTTCTCTTCTCTTCTCTTTTCTCTCCTCTCCTCTCCTCTCCTCTCCTCTCCTCTCCTCTCCTCTCCTCTCCTCTCCTCTCCTTGATGCAATATCCTTCTCCAAAGAGAAGCGTTTTGAGGCACCAGTTCATTCTCAGCAGATGTTGTACACCACAACAAGGCATTGGTGTTGGTGAATACCCCCTGACATGTCTTTCACATAATGAGCCCAAGACCTCCCTGGAAGCTGGCTAGTCTTTGCGAAGCCTTACGTGCCCCTGCACCATGTAGCTGCTCAATGGCTGCAGCACATCTTCCTCTGCAGCCAGGCTCCAAGATCTTCCCTGAATTGGACTGAGAGACACGGGAAGTGTTTCCCTGCCGTGGGTGCTGGAACCAGTACGGTGCAGGAGCCATCCAAGCACCTTGCTGGTAGCCACCAAAAGAAGTTATCAATGAAAGCGTGACCACAAGTGAGGGATGAGCCAGTTCCCCCAGTCTAACCCCAGGATGGCTGTTCCCCCAGCACCTCCAAAAGCAAAGCACAACCATCTGCTTTGCTGCAAGAAGCCACTTCTGCAGGCGAGGAATGATGGGAGCTCTGAGGTGCCATTTGTGTGGGCTGCTGCTCTCCACCTTGCTGCTGCCCCTCCTCTCTTCCTTCGAAGGTTTTGATGTGTTTTCTTCTCATTTTACAGCAACTGGGACTCCCAGTCCTAGACTAAAGTGCCTGCAAAGCTGCCTGGTGGCTCTTTGGGAGAGTCTGTGCACGTGTGTGAGAAGACAGAACATACGTGTTTGCGAACACCAGTGGAAATCCCCACTGCTGTGGGTGGACAGCTTGGATTTCAGACAGTGACTGCTTGTTTCAGTCGTCCCTTTGACAGTGATCTGTGAAGGCTGCCTTAGTCCTCGCCTCACGCTAATGGGCCCATGCTGAGGAAGCAGTGGAAGCAATCCCCACCTTCCCCACGCACAAACTTGCTGTTCTGTCCTGCTCTGGTCGGCTGCTGCCTCTGGAGGTGGCTGAAGCTGTGAAACGGCAGCTGTTCTGCTCTCCCTTGGATCCTACACCAGACCCTTCCCCACCAGACTTCACTCCCTTCCAGTAGTGAATGAAGCAATGTGTAATGCATCACATTTGGTCTCATCATCCTATCCCAGAGCAGAAACATGTGCAGCCTGGTATTCCAAGGAGAAACTTTCTGTGCTTCCAAGCTATGTGTACACTCTTCTCAGAGGGAGCAAAGCACAGAAATGTGCCTTGCACTCGGAGCAGAAAGCAGGACAGCCCATGCTGCTGCAGGTCACAACAGCTTTGGTCACTCCAAAGAAAGCTCCATTGCCCATCCAGTGCTCCCACACCAGACAGACACGACCAAGCAAGGTTTCCTGAGACAAGGAATCAGTGGAAAGTGTTTTCAGAAGAAAAAAAAAAAGTCATAACAATGATGATAAAATGGAAGATGTTTGGAAGATATTGTTTTCTTTGTATTTTTTATTCAAATGGTCGCCAGTTTTCTTCCAATTCCACTGCTCATCCCTCCTAGATTTCTGACTCAGCATTGCCATGCTTCCTGTGCTTTTTCTTTCAGACCTCTGAGAGTGGTTCCCTGCCCTGCAGCCCATTGTACGGAGCCTCATGGTCTCTCACCCAGGGAAAGGGCTCCTGACTGCTTGCAGGCAGCGTGTCCAAGTCATGTGGAGAAGTCAGCAGCTGACAGTGGACATGCAGTAGAGCCACTGATGCAGAAGATGGCTTTTCCATCAGGCAAAACACAGGAAGTTTAGGAGGTGGCCTGCCCACATCATGACAGGAACACACATCCTTTTTCCTCTACCCTACATTACACTGACAGTTAGTTATTTAAGAAACAGAGTTTTGTTGTTTCCTGTGGTCCTCAAAGTCTGCCCCATTCCCAGCTCCTTTTGAGAGTGTTATGGCAAGCACTGTTTTGGCCCCTGATAGAAAAGAGATGGATTTTCTTTGCTGCTGGCAGTGGATCCCCAGTCCGATCAGTTTTAGTTGGGGTTCTGGCTCCAAGCAGCTATCTCCACGAGCAGGGAGAAGAAAGCCGCCCATCTCCTCCCGGAGCTTTGTACACACAGATGTTCCAGTGGCAGTTCTGGGGCACTCTGGTCCCTGGGAGGTGGGAATGGGAAAGGACTGGCAACATTTTCCCATGGCAGAAGAGAGGGCAGAGACCCAATGCCTCACTGCCACTTCCAAGCAGAAATTGTCTCCCTTGGGGACGACAGTAGAAGCCAACAGGGTGTTTCCTTGCTAATCCAGCTCTACATGGGCCTCCTTCTCTTGGAGCAGCAGAGACTTGAGGGAGTAATGTGCCATTGCCTGCATCTCTGTGATGCAGCCTATAGGTGGGAAAACATGTTCTGTGGGTAGGAGAACTCCCACAGTATCTTTTATTCAGCAGAAAATAGCAACAACTGCAGCTCTGCTGCCTCCTGACACAGTCAGGCAGGTTCTTGCTTTTGGACCTCTTTCCAATTTGATATCTGGGGAGATTCCAAGACAGTTGCTCCTGTGTCCACAAAGATGTCTTCTAGACTGTGGCCCAGAGCAAGAGCCATCATACCTGACAAAAATACATGGTGTACACGGTCAGTGTGAACATGCCCCAACAAATCAGCTCTGGAGAGATCCAGACCTGGTTTCCAGCACCCCAGGGCCTGATGCCACCAGGACACTGCGATGCCCACGGTTATTTCTGCAACAGCAATCAAGAGACTTTTCTGGAGCATATTCAGGAGAGGTGATATTGGGCCAGCAGCCAGCAGGAGCAGACTGCAGGGGCAGGACAGTGCGGGACAGCAGCCAAGCCCCTCTGTGCCCTGTGGAAGATGGGGGCTGTTGTACCCTCTTCCCTTAGCCAGGCTTGTGGGGTTGCATGTAATAGGATGTAAATCAGCAACAGACAGCCCCACCATGTGCTCCCATATTTTACCACACACAGTCCCCTTTTGGCATCACTGCAATGCTCTGTGCAGGGATGGGATGTCCCCTCACCATCCCCACAAAGGAGCTGAGCAGGCAGCCAGGGGAGAGCTGGGGAGCTCATGCTGCCCATCACAGCTCCATCTAGGCAAGGAGTTCATGCACAGCCAGGCTGCCGTGATGACTCCTCTCAATAGCACTAATCTCAGCGGGAATGAAGCCCAACTACAGCTTTTGTCCACTGATAAAAAAAAAAAAAAATCTTAAATTTCCACCCCTGAACACACATTGCCCTTTCCAAGTTCTCGAATTCCCCCTCTGTGGCTGATTTGGCGGAGGCTGCTCCCACACTGGCCCAGACCCAGCCCTTACTGGGACACCTCAGGACCCAGCCGTCTGGGTCAGCATCATTCCCAGACTCGGTCCCGGCCGGCGCGTCCAAGCGGGCACGGCGGAAAATTTAATCAAATCGCTGGCTCTTCTCACCAGGCCAGAGCCTTCCTGATAGCACTCGAGTAGATGGAAATGTAACATTTGAATGAATGGCCCTTTAATTACACTTTATCTGCCCTGCTCTTTTGCTTCCCGCTGCAGAAGCCAAGTGAATGTTAATGGGAAGCAGCTCTGCAGGGCGGCTCGCAACCTCACACCTGCTTGCTTTCATGCTGCTGGATGCCTGCGCGGAGTATTAATTAAGCAATTAAGGCAAAGGAGGTGTCTGCTGGTCTGCAGCCCAAGTCAAATGCTCCCTTCAAGGACTTCAGGCTCTTACAGCACCTGCCATTAGTGGCAATCCGCCGTAAGCTCCTGGGACTGGTGCAAAAGGCTGGCTTGGAGCAGTTGTGTCTTAGTCGGGTAGACGCAGGATTTGGGCTGCACAATGAAACCGGCTCTTTCAGGGATTTCATCGGTGCAGACGCTCAGCCTGACCTTTCCTGTTTTTTTTCTTTCCAGTGAGGGGGGTGTGAGGAGCTCTCTCTGCTCTGAGAAAAGCACCATTTGAGCAGAATACAAAAGCTTTAGAAAAACTCCCACAGCAAAACCTTTTTATGACTCTTCTGTAACCTGCAGCTCAGAATGGAGCTCCGCTGTGCTCCGGCCCAGCTGAGCTGTCTTTGAGAGCTCGAGAGAAGTGCATGTCACACAAGCTCTCCTGGGGCTGGGCAGGTGATGGAGTGGTGCTGCATCCCTGCTGCACCTAGAGAATGTGGGAGATGCTGAGCGAGTCTAGGATTTATCTCACTGCTGTCAAGTGAGGAAAGGAAATGGAGAGAAGCCATCAGACAGGGGTTGACTTGGGACCTTGGAGAATGCACTGTCTATCATCCTTTTAGCCAAATGCAAGAGAGAAGATGAACAAGAGCAAAGACCTTCAATAGGGATTTGTTAATTGATGGGGCAGACAGTCTGTAATGGCTACCTGGAGTCCCATGGGCATGTCAGGAACGAGGGAGGGATTCCTGAAGGAATCAAGGCTATTTGCCTCTGAGGAGGACATCAGAGCATTCTCTCCTTCATATCAGACCTTCACGTGGTGGGTTCAATGACATCACCATCAGCCTGACTCTGACATCAGCTCAGTGATGCCGTAAACTTGGGCATTGATGTCCAATCCTGCTACTAGCAGGTGGCATGCCCTGCAGCAGCAGGTGTCCTTGTGTCCTAATGTGGATTACTTTCTCACATGAGGGATGACCAAGAATGTGTATTCCCTCTACTTCAGGCAAATGTTAACAAAAAGTATGAAATATGACAGTGGTAGGTAGAGCACTGGAAAGAGCAGATCTGTCTGCCCAGCCAGATCTGCCATGTCTGAAGTCCTGAGCACAAGAAGACTGACCCATGACATTCTACCTCCCCTTAGCCCTCTTGTCCCATCTCCAGGGCTTCTCTCATGCTCTCTAGCCCAAAGCCAAGTGCAGATGGCTCAATCTGATTTCTTAACCCAGATGCTGAGGTCACCTTGCACAGATGCAAGATGCACAGGGTCCTGTGGCCAAAGCTGCTCTCCAGGAAGCCTTTCCAACCCCAGCTGCAGCCTGTGATCAAGCCCACTGAGGAACCCTCTTTCTTGTTACGTTGTCCCTGTGGACAGTCCTGGAACCAAGGAAACAAACAAAACAAAGATACTTGTCCATTACTGATAATTCCTTTGCTAAATTCCAGAGAGAAGCAGAACTGGGGAGAGAATTTTTGCTTTACAGCCACGCACAGCCGGAGAGAAAAGGAAATCGGGGATACAGCTGGGCATCTGAAAAAACTTTGTGGTATTTACCATGAAAATAAGCCAAAGAGCTTAAAAAAGGCACAAGTGTGAAAACCATAAACCATGGCCTAGAAAATGTCTCCTAACGGGTAAAAAAAAGTCATTTACAGTCACCTGTTGCCTTCCAAATGAGAGGTGCTATTATACATGTGGTGTATCAGTTAAAGAGCAGTGACCAGGATCACAGCCAGTCAGCCTGGACTAAAGGATTTTCCCTTTTCTGAGCACTGGTGTTGCCTCTTTTAGCTTCTCTCAGGTTCTCTTTGGCTTTTACACATCCTATTTTCTCTTTCTTCTCTGAGCTTCTCAGAATTTTAATCATTACTTTGGTTCAGAATGGCTGATATTGGCAAATGACCAGCTAAGCCACTGTCATAGACTAATAGAAAGATTTAGGTTGAAAGGGACCTCTGGAGGTCTCTAACTGCCTCTTCTGCTCCAAGTAGAGCTAACTCCAAACCTAGACCCGGTTTCTCCGTCCCTCATCCGGATATGTTTGGAAAATGTCCAGGGATGGAGGTACTCCCCACCGCCCTGGTCTTGAAGGTGGAGAATATTTCCTTATGTTCAGTGGGAATTTTCCCAGTTGCAACTGATGCCTGTTGTATCTTAATGCTTATCACACACCTCTGGGAAGAGTTTGGCTCCATCCTTTCCACAGCCCCCACCCTTTAAGTAACTGTTCTCAGACCATTGCTGCATTTTATCACAGCCACTGTAGTTTAGAATCTTCCATTCATTCTAGCTGGGATGGATTCATTATTTGCTAGGGTGGAAGCATCCTCTCAATTCTGTCCTGTAAAAGGGAATCAAAACTCCAAAGAGGATCAGTCTTGGGACAGACCTCTCTGAACAGCCCTCATGGTTTGACAGAGAGCTTGTCAGGTGCTCTCTGAGAACAGCCCTTCATCCACTTGCACCCCCATCCTCTTCAGAAATCTAGAGTATGTTTCCCTGGTTTGTTCAGAGAACATCCTGTTGCACCGTGTTAAAAGCCTTAAAGTCAACATATTTCACATCTATTGCTTCTCTTTATCCACTGGGCCAGTTACTGTCAAAAAAATTGGTCTGATTTGAAATGATTTGTTTCTGACAAATCCCAGATGGTTCTTTTTCATCACCTAGAGATATCATGCGCACTTATAAACTGAAGGCTTTGTACTTTGTTCTTTCTTCTTTCTGATACCAAAGCCAGGCTGAGCCAGTGATGCCATTTACTCCATCTTACTGCTGTCTTCACACTGCCCTTCTTTGGTCCTCCCTCAACAGGAGTTCTGGAAGGTGAAGCTCAGCTCAGAGATGAAAGCGCCTGGTGAAGGCCTGCCACCTTCTACATGTCCTGCTTTGCTCATCCCGGGGACTGAAGTGAGCCTGACCAGCCTGCAGCTCCCAGGTCCTCCTTTGTCCTCGCTTCTGAAACTGGCTGTGACAGTAGGCTTTCTACAGGTGCTGAGGACCCTGTCTGATGTCTCTCATCTTTTCAAGAAGGTAGAATTGGGTCTGAAATTGACATTTGCCATCTTTCTGAGCACCCTGGCAATGTGGTCCCATAGACTCATGTGGGTTGAAATTTCTCAAGGGATCCCTGACTTGGTCCTCCTCCACTACCGGCATGCATTCTCCTCCTTGAACCCCTTCTCTAAGCACAAAGGGCTGGGACACCTTGTCAATGGAAGCAGATGCAAAGGAGACATTGATTTACACTGCTTTCTGTGCACCTCCTGTCACTAAATTACCAGTTCCAGCAGCATACCCACCCAGCCCTTGTTTATTCCCTCCCTTTTAATGGTAACGCTTGACATCCTTTGTCGCTTCCAATTAAAGGAGTTTCCTAACACCCCACCTGCATGCTGGAACCATGCTTCTGTAGTCCTCCTCTGTAGCCTTTCCTACCCCTTCCACCTCGTTTACGTGTCCTTCTTATGTTGGAGCTCAATCAAGAGTTCTCTCTTTAGCCAAACTAATATACTGACTTTCCTGAATGTTGGAAAGAATTGTTCTCATGCTCGGGGGAAGTTGTCCTTAAACACCTGCCAGTTTTCCTGAGCTCCTTTATCTTTCAGCGAGTAAAGGGTCACCCGTGGGATCCCAACTACCAGTTCCTTGAAAAAACAGAAGTCTTCTCTCCTCCCCAGACCTCCCCGGTCTGATGGTCACACCAGTATCATTACCACATCTCCAGGCAGCTCTTCCTTGCACATCCAGGAGGGCATTACCTCTGGTTTCTGCATCCAAGAAGTTGTGTTAAGAGGTTTTCCCAGACAACTCTTACTCAACTCCCAGCTGTTATCACCATCCCACAGCATACCCGGTTGAAGCCCCTCCTTACCAGCTTGGTAAACCTGTTGCTGCTCTTGTCCCACTTTGTGAGGTGAATCCCATCCTTGCCCAGCAGCCCTTGCTCACCACAGAAGGACACACGTTATATGAGCCAAACCACTGCCTATGGCAGTCTCATGTCAGCAGCAGTGTGTCTCCATCCTACACAGGAGGGAACCTGTGATGTCTAGCACCAGCTGCTGCCTCCTGCTCCTGCTGCTTTCTTCAGGTCTGGCTGAAACCTCCCTTCATGGGGCTTGGTCCCCTTCCTTGAGTGGGAAGGGTCTGCACTGGTTTGCTAACACAGATCAGCAGGTAGAAAATGGTCATTTCCCATGCTGCCCAAAGTCACAAGTGTCCAGTCTTGGAAGGGATTTCATCCAGAAGTCAGCTCCTTCTAGTCCCATCTCTTTCTGTCCCTTCTTTGCACCACAGATCTCTGACTGTTTTGGCTCTCAAGTTCTCTGCAAAGACCCTGTCACTTTCATGCTCATCCTCCCTGTAAGTGCAATCTGCTCCTTGCCCCCACAGCTCCTTCATCTGCCAAACCAGCATCTCAACTGGTGCTTGCCTCCCAACCAGGAGCCCATCATCTCCCCCAGCCCCAGGAGAGGCACCAGCCTCTTCCTACAGTTACAGTCCACTGGTGCAAGCCCTTTTAATGAGGGACCCACCAACTGGGAAACAGCCAACAACAGCAGTTAGCTGGAGAAACATCTAGATGATAATTGAAGAAAACAGAAACCACAAACTAGATTTAAGAAAAACAAAACCTAAAACAACAGATGAAAAAAAAAAAAAACAAACCACAAAAAAACCCAAACAGAGATAAAAAGAGAGGTAGATAGACAGACAGACAGATAAATCTATCAACCAACACACCCATGGAACAACTGCATGTGTGGTGGGGGAGAAGAAAGAAGGAACAGAAAACACACCAAACCCCTTACCTAAAGAGAAAAAAAAAGACAATGAAAAATACTCCACAAAACACTACCGGAGAAAAAAGAAAAGACAGAAAAACAAAACAAAACAACCTGCTGCCCCCCCAGCAGTCTCAAAAGTAGAGTCTAGGTAAATAATTAAGGAATAATTGTTTCACTTTGCCCTGTGCCAGCATGTTGCTCTTAGGTACCCTCCGTTTCTTCACCTAAAGCGTGGTCAGCATGATAGGAAATGCTGAATATTAGCGACAGGAGCAGGAAGGGTTTGCACAGGTCTGTGGTATGTGGGAAGACATGCCAGGATTTAGGGACAAATCAGTCCTGCCAGGTCAAAATCCAGCACACCAAATCCTGCCTTTTCATACCCCAGGCTGCCAGCTGAGACCTTTGGAGCTTGCTGGGCACGGTGCCAGCCTGGTCCTGCCCCACGCACTCTGCTCGTCATGGGGCGAAAGCTCCCTCCTCATTTTCTTGATCAGCTGCAAAACAAGAAAGTGAATGGAAAGTTTTTTCTGCCCTCATTGAAATAACATATTTCCAAAACAGAGGTATATATATTTAGATATAATGTCTGGTCTGTATGTACATATGTATGTATGTACGGTCTACAAGACTGTGACTTGAGCCGAGATGTAAATTGCAAAGTGTTTTGTGTGCAGCTTTGGTCTGAAAAGTGCTCACCGGTTCCTGCACTGCACACCACAGCATAGGGTACAGAAGGTCCCTGCAGGAACCCTGCCTTGCAACCCGCTGATGCCCAAAGGTTCACCCCACTGAAGATTCATCTGCTTTTTAATGAGCATTTCCTATGCAAAGAGATCCTTCTGCAAAGCATCTGTCAGCTGGTGAGAGGCTGACCATTGCTCACCCACCACAGCTGGCCTCACTGTAAAGGAGTGAGATTTAGGGAGTTTATAATAAACTCTGGGTTTTCCAGCACTGCTTATCAGAAGACCCCAGAACTGGGCACTTCAGCTCTGGAGAGCTGCCTGCCTTGCCATGGGTTGGCAGGCACCTTGTAAATCAGCCAGGATGTCTGATATCAATTTTCTTCTCACAGAGGGACAGGCTACCGTGTGGCAATCCACATGAGCTGGGAATTATTCAGACAGTGGGGCGAAGTAAAAATGAATAAAAATTACTTTAATCCATCTCAAAGCTGAGATGAAACCTGCATTTTGTCAGAGATACAAAACAGGAAATAAATGTGCGTGCAAATGCTCACGTTTAGCAAAGATCCTTTTCTTTAAGGTCTCTCCTCCAGTGACTGCAGAGAGATCGTGGAGTTGATCCAGACCAGGATGAGTCAGACCTGCTCCTGGGGAATGCGCATGTCTGCAGTGGTCCTCTCGCTGGACAGGAGCCCTGAAGCCTTGCTGGACACCCTTACTAATACCTTGGGAAGCAGGGCTCTCTCCTCTCCCTAAGCCTGTTTGTTTCTTGAGCACAAACAAAGATAACTGGACACTGGGGAGTGTCAGCATGTGCAAATTTATCACTTGAAGTATATCAAGCCCTCAATCTCATTTTCCTAGGCTTTTGGGGAAAAAAAAAAAACCTATCAATTTTCTTGCTGAGCTTTTCAGCAAATCTGCCTGACATGGGGCCGAAGGAGAAGCACATGACTAAATTACATCATTTGGGTTGGTGCACACTCTGGAAGACACTGGACCTGGACACAACACATGACATAAGGGCAACCAGAAGGACAGCTATGGAGCCAGTCCTGCCCTACCTCTTTGGGGAAATACAGTTTTTATAGCAGCTTTTCTGACAGGGTGAGAAAATGAGCTGTCAGTGGAAAAAGAGCAAAGGACAAATGATGAGTGTGAATTTGATGTTATTCACTGAGAAAATGTCTGAACCTGATGAAATTCATCAGGCTTCAGGTATCTGTGATTGTCGGGGCTGTTCCCAAGCACCTACCCAGCCCAAACCCTACATTACAGCAAAGAAACCAGCACAGATTGCCATGCTTTGCCACCACAGGCAAAGCCAGTTCCCTCTCTGCAAGGACAGCTATGGCACCAGCCAGTAGGTAGGACCAGTCAGGTCCTCCTGATATCCCCACGAGAGCTTCAAACACTGCTCAGCAAGTCAGTACAATGCTCATGCTCTGAACTATTCCCATCAGAGGGAGGTATGACCAGGGGTTTTGCTGAGGAGTAGAAAAAGATCCCTGTGTCACAGGAAGGATCGTGAAACCCAGATGCAAAGCATTTACAGGTAAAGTAATTCGAGCTAGTTTCCAAGTCAAAGTCAGTAGCATTCTTAAGAGCATCCCCATCCCCATCCCTACTTTACCAACCTGAAAAGGCTGACCAGGGTTGGCAGCTCTGATGATTCAGTCCTCTGAGAGCTGTTATTTTTCATACAGCCCCAGCTTGCAAGAGTCAGGGGATTACATGAGACACTCAGTCTTGAATGAAAATCATATCAGAGCCAAACTTGTGACTGCAGGGAAAAGCTGGAAGCATGGTTCCTAACAGCTCCAAAAAATAGAAGGCAAATAAACAGAGCTGGAGTTTATTAATTTTTAAAATCTCATTATTTTTGGACAGCATAATGTTTTCTGAGACCTGAGTCAAGTGTTTTGAACGCAGGGAGTTGGTGAGGGAGCTGTGGAGTGTCTCAGTGCTCTGCTGCCCACATTAAATGCAATCAGATAATGAGCTATAGACAGACTTGTCTCAAAGCCACCGTCCACGGTGTCTGTTCCCTGACAGTGTTTCTGGTACGTTGCCGGTGCATATTATTTTTTTTTATTGTGATAATGTGCTTGATCTCCAAGAAGAGGTAGAAGGAGCCGAATTAAGAAGTGTGTCACATCCACACACTCACTTGAGCATCCCAGAGGCTGAAATGAAGTCTTGGAAAAATGAGATTGTTGGCTCTTAGCCTGTCTCACTTCATGGCCAGCTGTGCAGGCCCCCATCTCCCCCTCCTTGGCGGGGAGCGGGTCAGGACAGGACCTGACAGAGCTGGGGTAAGACCCCAGCCTGGCACGGCCACGGTGTGAGCAGCTGCGCCAAGTGCAGTGCGGAGGCAGAGCAGCAGAGCGGTGAGCTGCTGCACTCCCCAGCTGCGACTTGTTCACGGTGGGCTTCCTTCTCCTGCCCCCCTCCTCTGCCCCTGCTGCTGTCTGCCAGCTCTGCTTGCCAGGATGCATGGTCCACAAACACCACCAGCATCTGAAGAAGACCACAAGCAGCTTGAAGGAGCATCTGTGCAGACAAGGCACCGCAGCATGTTCAGATGCAGCAGAGAGGAAAGGAAGTACATCCCTTCACTCACCTCACCCAGAGCATCCCTGGGAGCTCTCAAGCTAGCAGAGCTCTTGGGTAAATGTCCTCAGGTGACAGCCATGAGTGGGATGACTTAGAGTTTTCCATGCTGACCTCAAAATGCGCTTATTCTGCAACCTCCATCTCCTCTCTGAAACAAATGCCCTGGTGTGAACAAGCAGGAAGGTGAGGGGCCTCTTCAGTAGGAACTGCCCTCGAGGTTGGTGTGATCTGCGCTCTCCTGTGTCACGCTGGAGCCCTTTGCTCACAGGTGGGTCGGGGTGCTTTGCTGGAGAGGATCTTTCGGGATACAAGGTACATGTTTTCATCAGTCTTTCTAATGTATCAAAGGGAGGGGTGAAAGGTCTTCGTTGAGGGGTGAAAACGAACTGGAGATCATCACATAAGAGATGTGGAGCATTGTGCAATTTTAAATAAGGGCTTGAAGTGAGCCGTGACCATTTGAGGAGGGAGGTGAGCTGATTTATAGGTGATTTCTGGAAGAAGGGTATGGAGAATGGGAGACAGAGAAAGATGAATGTTTCACACCCGCCTCTTCGTGCCCGGCAGTCTGCCAGCACCTGGTGCAACCAGGAGAGCACAGATGACTGCCCATGACTCCTGTATTGGTCACAAAAATGGTCTCAGCAGCATCCTCAGCCACCCTGGAGCTGATCACCCTTGTCCTGGACTCATCCTGTGCCAAGTCCTGTGCCTGAAAGGAATTGCAGGGAGCCCATGATGACATCATGGGGTCTATTATGCCAGCGGAATCAGCTCTCTGTGTAACCCTCAGATGGAAAACATTACTCCATTTGTGGCACGAAATTTAGCAGCCAGGTCATCGTAACACGCACATGTGCGTGTGCATCTCTGATCGTGATGGCAGTGTAGCACAGGAGATATAATTTTTGACATTCCTAGTTGAAAGCCAAAGGTGCTTTACTGACCTGACCGTGTGGAGTCTCAGGACTGGTCTGGTCTTGCCTTGGCCTGAGCTGCTTTTAGCTTGTTTTAACAACTGCCTCTCAATTAAGGAATTATTACTGTTGTAGTTAAGCTCTGCTCACACTGCGTATGTTATTGGTATAACAAATCCAGGTTGTCGTGCATAATGAAAAGAGCCCTTCATGTTAAGTGGGGCTGTGGGAGGCTACTGTGCAGCTCTCAAACTTAAGCTGGAAGCTGATGAAGAGGGAGCATAAAAGAATAACCCTGGGGTCTCTCAAATCAAGGCAGGAGAAAACCCACCATGAACATCAGACTTCGCCCAGCAAAGGTCTGAGGATGCTGCTCTGTGACTCCCCACCACCCCTCTGCCTGAGGAAGCCTGGCGTTCTGGGCCAGGTCCCAGCACACATAGACCAAGAGGGGACATGGAAAAGGTGAGCAAAGCATCAGAGAAAAGGACAGGCATTGAGAAGTTTTTTGTATAACAATTTTGACTACATTACTAATTAGTTTTTTCTGGATGAGTTAGATGACTTAGACTATCAGACTGCCAAAGCATTAACCAGACTGAGCTCTATATGTATGGTGACCCTTTTGCCCATAATGGCATAAGAGTAGCCTGGAGGAGGCAGGCAGACCCTGAGCCCTGGGGCAGTTATGGGGTTTGTCCCTTGAGGACTCTTCTCCAGCTGCCAGGGTCCAGTCCTAACATCTCCCAGGCTGTCCTGGTGCAGGTGGGTATCAGCATGCCTTGGGTGCTGTCTCTGAATACTTCAGCCCTGTGTTTTTTGACATGCTCATTAATGTTGTATTGACAATTCACAGCCTGTAGCATCTTGCAGCTATTGACTAAGACAATACTGCAGAACTGATGGAACAATCCCAGCCTGACCAGCTCTGCTGCTTCTGCTTAGGCAGTGGCTATGATCACCATCTGCTGAATGACTGTGGCAGCTTGCAGATGGTTTCAGAGTTTCCAGGATTAGTCTTAACCAGTTGTGAGATTTAGCTTCTCTGAGTCATTCCAGGCTCCCACATCTGGAAGTGAACTGGTACAAACTGGACGGGGGAGCCCTTTGTCTTGGGTCTACAAGCATCCACCTTTGTGCTTGAATGCATCAGCCAAGGTAAATGGGTAAATGTGACTGGTTGGCCCAGTAAATGTACAGGCTGCACCCGGGGCTCTCATCTCTCCCGGGAACTCCCATGCATCACCCTGGACATCGTAGCAGGTTGCAACTTCGTCTACAAGGGCTAATTTTCTACCACCTCTGCTCAGGTACAGTTTGCCAGTGTGCTTGGGAAAACTCCTTCCTTGGCACAGCCCTTGTCCCTTCCCCACTCAACCTGCAGCATGAGCTGGGAACAGGGTCAGCTTGAGCATTTTGCATCTCTCTGTGCTCCAGCCTAACCCCTCTCTGTGCCTTTCTGCCATTTCTAGAATAAACTGTCTCTGAGTGACTGATCTGGGTCCCGTGACCAGGGCTGGCAGCAGAACCCATGCTGCAGCTGGGGAAGGAGGAAAGAAGGTCATGAATGAAGCACTGTTTGCCTTGAAACATCCCAAGCCTGCTGCTTATGGAGCACAGAAACACCAGTGTTTGCAGGGCAGGCCCAGAGTTGGTGGGTTTCCTGCAGCAAGTGCCTGGAAACCCTTCAGCAGGAATCATGGCTCCACTGAAAATCTGGGGGAGGCAGGAGCACAACATCCCCTCTCCGAGTATCGCTGTCCCACACTCCACCTCCCAACATGGTCCTTCGGGGAAGGCTGCACAGTGCTGGGGTGGTTGGCTGATGCATGGAGACTGTGACAGGACTGTGATTTACTGTGACCAGTACAGAAAGAGGCTGTGAGGTTTTGCTGATAGTTCCCATCTTGCTTCCACTGGTTTCTGCCTTTCTCCATTGTGCCTTTATTTTCACCCCATGCCTCCCTAAGTGCCCTTCCCAGAGATGGGCACTGCTGCCAGCACAGCTTCCCCACCCTCAGGCCACCCAAACCCCAGGAGGGGCAGCTGGCAGAGAAGGAGACTGCAGAAGGAAGCTGCAGCTGCCAGGAAATGTCACCAACAAAGATTATCTCCCTCCCCTGGGGCCAAGCTGGATTTAGGGGGAAGTGGGGCAGAGTGATCCCTCACCCAGAGGGTTAAATCATGCCATAGTCCTGCTGGCTGTCTGACCTTCACCTTCTACCACCAGACTGATCCACAGGAATAAAACCCACGAGGAAAAAGCATCATTCTTGAGCCCCACTGCAGTGAGTAATGACCTCCCCATCCCATGCCCTTCCTCAGGTATCAAACCACCCTCACCCCTGGTACCCAAGGCACCAAGCCTTCACAGTTCTCAACTCTGCTTGCACATATCCCCCATGTCCACAGTGCACACACTCAGTTAACTGGAGCCATGTGCTTGGTGGCAGTGAGTTTGGACCTTGTCTCACTGTTCTCCAGTGCTGCTCCTCTGCCACACGCTGTTTGTCCTGCCAGCACTCACCTGCTCTTGTCCCGATCTCTCCTCACTAACGATGGTCCAGCAGTGATGATTCAGACCTGGCTGTCACGGGCTCCCCGTGGCTGCTGCCAGAGCTGGCAGTGATCTGACAGCCACATGGCACCAGCTCACAGGGTTCTGGAGGGACAGGCAGTGGTTGGACCTGTCAGGAATTACCTCCTCCACGTGACCTTGGCAGGAGCATGATAAACCATGTTGTAGACCACAGAACATAAGCGTTGGGGATTATTTATACAATACAAACAGTTCAAGAGCCAGGCTTCTGTCACGTCCCATGGCTCATGGTGGTTTGACTGTAGGAGGGAGCTGAGCCATTTCAGGAAGGCATACAGCAAAGAACACGTGGTCTCATGGGTTCTGAGTGGTCAGACACTGGCAGAATGGAAGCAGGAAAAGTTTGCCTTCAGCACAGAGGAGATACTCATAAAATGGATAAGAGACTTTGTGATGGGTCAGTTGGCAGAATGGGACCTTGTGCAGGGGATGATGAGAAGGAATTGTCAAAAGCGCTGGTTGAGGCTCCTTGTAGCCTGAAACTACTGTGATCCATCAGTGAGAAGGTGTCCCTGGTACAAACAGCACTGCTAGTCTGGCAGATGACGTCCAGCTATGTCATTACAGCCAAGCACAAACAGAAAACAGGAATGAGAAGTATTCATGAAACCATAACTCCTCGAGGGCTCAAGACAGGTTTGTGCATCCTGTTACCCACCAAAGGACACGTCGTTGCCAGAACAGGGCACCAGGAGAGGGGTATTCCAGTGCCAGTCTTCCCAGTGACATAGGCAGAGAGGATATCACCTCCCTGCTCCTCCTGAGCATCCTCCATCACTTGGCCATGAACACATGAGCTTTTCTGGCACCTTCACCATCACCCCACCACCAGCCATCCAAGGTGCAGTGAGCTGATCTGAACTCCTGACTGCCTGGAACTTGGCCATAGTAAAACCTGGTTTTGCTTCATGAGGCACTGCAATAAGGGTTTCCCATCACCTTGTACTGATCCTAATGTGGCCTATTGTTTGGATGGTCTTTGTCATCCAACCACCTGGAAGTAGTTTTTATTTGTCTCCAGATCTTGAGGGAAACTACTGAATAAGCACCGATCCTGATCCTGATCTGCAGAGAGCCTGATTTTCCAGGAACTCTTCTTGTGAGGTCTTTTAGCCTGTCCTTAGTCCATTTATCAAGCACTTGACTGATGCAGTTGGGTGATAATTTCTCCCAGGTTTCCTAAAGAAGCAGGAATTATGCGATACTGCTGCCTCTCAATCCCGCTGTTGCCACCTTCCGTCACGTTCAGCTGAGAGGTAAAGCTCTCAGAGATACCGTGTTCCTACAAAGACCATGAATGTACGTAGCCAGGCTGGAAGAAACAGACTCAAATTAGTGCTCTGCTGAGAAAGGCCTCCTTCTGAGACCAACCAAATTGCTCAACACACGAGGAAGCGCGCAGGAGGCAGCCACAGGAAGCCGAGCGCGATCATTTCTGCTGCCTGTGGAGCTATTTTTTAAACAGAATAGTGCCTGACAGTAAATCAAACACCCAAGAAAATGTTAAAGTCTCTCAGTTTGAGAAACAGATTAAGCTCGTGTAAGTTAAGTGATGCTCCTGGAAATAATAATTTTTAAAAGCAGTTTTCTTGGCTGGGGAATTGAATGAGCTTAAAGGAAACCAGTGAGCTGTTGTGCTCAGGTCAGCTTCATGCAGTTTGAGTTCACTGGCACAGCTGGCCTCAAATCCTGGTGTCAACAGTGAAAGGATGACACCAGACTGGAACATGCAGCCTGGCATGGGGTAGGCAGGGCTGCCTTGTTTAACAGCAGTGTTGGCTTGTGGCACCTCCAAGTGAAGCTCTACTTACCAAATGAGCATGTGCCTTCACCAAGAACAAATTATGGACATTGTTTCATCTCCACTCCTTGAGCACTCAGATCCCATGCAGCCATCCACTGGAAGTGGTGTCACTGACCTGAAGTCCCCTTGGTCACAGGTCCTGCCAGCAAACCTGCTCCAGTGTGGGGTCCTCTCTCCATTGGTCCAGAGGTCTTGCCAGGAGCCTGCTCTAGCACAGGCTTCACATGACATCGCAGCCTCCTTCAGGCATCCACCTGTGTGAGGTCCTCCATGGGCTGCAGATGGATATCTGCTCCATCATGGACCAACAGGAGCTGCAGGGGGACAAGCTGCCTCCCATGGTCTTCACCATGGACTGCAGGGGAATCTCTGCTCTGGTGCCTGAGGCACCTCCTCCCCCTCCTTCTTCCCTGACCTTGGTGTCTGCAGAGTTCTTTCTCTCACATATTCTCACTCCTCTCTCCATCTGCAATTGCTGTCACACAGCAACTCTTTTCCCTCCTTAAATGTTGTCCCAGAGGTGCTACCACCGTCACTGATGGGCTCAGCCCTGGGCATTGGAGGGTACACCTTGGAACTGTCTGGCACAGGCTTCATTGGACATGGAGGATGCTTCGGATGCTTCTGGCATCTTCTCACAGAAGCCACTCCTGTAGCCCCCCAGCTACCAAAACCTTGCCACACAAAACCAACACACCCCTTCAGAAACTAGTGTTCACAGACCAGCCATGGATTTTATTTTTTTTCCTTGTCTCCAGTTTTCCTTATCAAATTTTTCTTCCTTTCCCTGTTGCAATTCATACCAGTAATCACTTTTTTTTTTTTTCTTTTCTCCATTCTTTCCATGTTGAATCTTTATTTCTAACAGCCCCCTTCATTTTGACACTAAATCAGTGTGGACTTTTAGGCAAAATTGTCTTCTTTTTTTGAGGTGAAATTATGACCTAATAAGCTCTCATTAAAGAACTTCCCATCTTCATTCAATTTTTTTTTTTTTTGATTAAAATTTCCCTCCAAATTAATTCCACTCATAATTTTCCCCAGCTTTGGGAAATGAGTCTTTTTTAAGCGCCATGTGAGTGTGTGTGTCTATAGATATATAGAGTTGGTTGGGACTGTTCTCTCTTTGCCTATATTAAATATAATCAGGTCATGATCATGGGTCCCTAGGCAACTACTAACTTCCAGCATGGTGATTAATTCGTCTTTATCCATCATAACGAGATCTAAAATAAATTACCTCATGTTGGGTGCAATACCTTTTCTGTTAGAAAATTACCATCTCTAATGTGCAATAATGCTAACGATGTTTGACTCCTGGCTGCACCAGGTCTCTGGTGTGCACACGCACAGGGCTGTGATTTCTCCTTCTGTGCCTCATGGAGAGATGGGGATGTAGCTGCTCATTCTCCTGCCTGAGCTGCCTGAAAGACCTGTAGGAAATCCCAACCAGTCTGCACTATGGGGACCTAAAGGAGGAAGAAGGGGAGAAGGCAAAGACCTTTCCCAGGCGTGGTCCCCTGGGGACTTCAGTGGGTTCCCATGTACCTGCAAGGTATGCCGAGGTGGGACCCCAGAGCTGTCTGCCTCTTCCCAAAGCCTTGGCTGCATTTTCTGCCGCTAGTGTCCAGAACAGAGAAGACATCCAGTCAGGAGAGTGCCTGATGATGGGATTGCTGAGGAAAGAGGAAATAGAGCTGCTGGCAGAGTGTGACTAGCTGAGCAACACCAGAGACTTGCAAGGCCAGGCACCAGTCCAGCTTGAGAAATCAGTCAGCATCAATCTCTCAGGCAAAAAAAAAATAGCACCTGCTCAGAGAAAAAAGCAGCTGCTGGTCTCCTCTGCACCTGTCTTGTCACGAGGCAACCTATGGAGACCTGTGCCATGGATTTTATTCCATTTTATTCCATTCCTTGGAGGAAACAAAGGTCCAGTCCCTATAGTGGCATTGTCTCCATTGCTTTTCATTTCTCACATCTTCCAGGGAGGAAAGGAAAGCAGTGGAGACTGTGAGGGACTTGGAGTCTTGGTGCATGGGTACCTTACAACAACAGGCTGCTTTCTTGTAGCCTGTGATCACCATGTTTGTCCCAGGTGAAGAGACACGAACTATTTACATCATAGTTACATACTGGTGAGGAGCAGGCCAAGGTGTCTCTCTGAAGGCTCTGCCCTCTCCTTGGGCTTCCTCCTTCCCTTGAAGTAAGCACCAGAGAAAAAAAAAGGTTTTGTAATTATTACGTAGAGCAAGGCTGGGAGCTCAGGATGCCCCTTTAACCCATGTGACCCTAAATCTTGGACCAATAGTCCCACTGCCTTGCTTCCTCCCTGGCATGGCTACTCATCTGAATCAAAGTGAGACCATTTTGGAGGGGAGACACAGCAACTGGAGGCGTAGTGTGACAGGTGGATAAGCGAAGGAGACTTTGCCCCTGAGAAAGTGCAGGTCTACCCACTAAACACCCCCATAGTCCCCGTCAGTCCTGGGGACTGGTCCTGACATTGCCAGATGATGGACAGGGAGACATGGGACATGGGCTACCTGAGTCAGGGAGCTGCAGCAGGATGAGTAGATGTAGCAGAGTAGATGTAGCAGAGGCATCACAGTCTGCTCCCTGGTGCAGCGTGGCCAGTTCTGTGCATTTCACTCCTGCCTGTGACAGATCAATCTGAAGCCCTTATCCATTGCTCGTTTAATAAATCCCCCTCCTCTGGTTTTTCATCTCCCGAGGAGATTTCGCGCACCAGCCTGCGCTCAGCCTGTGAGATTACCAATGGGAATGCAGTGACTGATCTCTGCAAGGGATGCTCATACGTTGTGGTTTCCAGAGGACGTGTTTGCAGGGCTGGCTGAGAGCCAGGTGTGAGAGCAATCAAACAGTCCTGCTAGCCCAGGCTAGGACGAAGAAGACAGTAACAAGAAGCTGGGGGACATGGGGTGAGTTTTCCAGTCTGTTCAAGGGCTGCTCTGGGATAAAACTGAAAGATTTGGTTCAGAAAGCCAGTGAATGCAACCATCTGAGAGCTCAGACACGGGAAGCCCTAGGAGTCACCAGTGCCAGAAAACTTAATCTGGTGGCCATGCACATTCCATATGGCATCTGGTCTGTCCTCAGCCATTCTGTCCCACTTTCTCTTTTCTGTCCTGCCTCTCTGCCACAGCCCTGCCACATTTGCTGAAATCTCTTGGCTACTGGAATCTTTCACATGTCTTCTCCCATGCCTTAGCAGCCTGCCCAAGGTAGAGATGTCCCTACTTGTTTAGGGAGGTTGGACCTGATGACTTCTAGAGGTCCCTTCCAGCCTAAAACACTACAATTCTATGATTCTCTGGAGGCTTTGCTTCCCACACACTTCTTCTGATGGAGTAACTGGGATTTGAGCACCACTGAGTACAAAGAAGATCATGCCACAGTCCAGAGTGGGACTTTTTGTGGGGGTCTCAGCACGAAAATCTTGGCATATTTATTCTCAGGGCAACGAGCACCATCAAGAGCCTATGTAAACTTTAATAAGGAGTTCAGGGCGGGGGGAATGCTCGTTAAAGCATTTGCAACATATTAAGTAAGTCTTTCCTCATAACAGCACCTCTTACTCACTTTTCTTTAGCAATAGAAAACCTTAATAGAGAAAGGTCCCTTGTCTGAGGGACTCTTTGACGTTATTAAAGAAAGTAATGACTGTGCTTTCTAGGGCGAAGGAATAAATCAGTTGAATGATACAAGGTAAGGTGCTGTCATTGCTGGAATTTGATTCTGCTTTCTGTAAGGAAAAACAAGGCTCAAAATACATCAACATGGCCAAAAAGAGCAGCAAAACACAAAATATGCCTCTGGTGAGAGATCAAATTGCAAGTCACTGTTGGAGTAACACAGCTTGAGCACATTCAACAATGCATTCTTCTGAGACCTGGCAAACTTATGTCACCCGTGAAGTTGCTTTAACCCCTTAGACAGCCTCATCAGTCGAGTGCTTCCAGCAATAGCACAAAGGATGCAGCTGTGCCCAGGTGAGCCGGTGTCTTACTACACAGAGGGAAATAAGGAAAAAGACATGGGGGGGAAGGAAGGAATTAGGGCAGAGGAAGACAAGCCGAAGAAGAGAGAGGAGCTGTACAAGGCTCTGTTCTTTCAAGGTTTTCAGCCCTTTCAAGGCTTGGTTCAGGTACGCAGGGTGGGTATTGAATTCATCATTTCTGGCAAGGTTTCTCAGGAGCTGTGTGATGGAAGGATGGATTCCCTCATCCCAGCAGTGGGAGGCCAGAGTTTCAGAGATCATTTCTTTTAATCATTATCTTGATTCTTCTTGATGGATTGTTTCTTTACATCTCTTTTAAAAGGACCCTAAAAACAACCAACAGATATTCAGATTTTCTCCAACAATTCGCCCTGCCCTTGGCATGCTGAGGTCTGTCCCTGTGTCTCCAGTTTGTCTTTCTTGGTTTGTCATTTTAGAGGAGATCTCTGACAGACTTTGGGAGCTCAGATCCTCACACAGCCTCCCTTTCCCAGGAAAATCCTGGTCTTGTCCTGAGTAAGCTACAGAGAGGAGATGAAGCAGGCCAAGAGATGCTTCATATATGATGCCTCATCGAGGGTGTTGTTCACACTGCAGAGTGAATCCCTTGAATATTAGGGAATCTCATAACTCAACATATCCTGAGCCCTTTCCTCACCTCACCTGTGAATATTTGCATGGGGACTCAGCTAGCCCTGAGATCCCTTCCAAGGCAGAGGGTGTAAGGTCCAGCATACCCGAAGCCAGAGGCGTCCTGGACAAAGCTCCCTCTTACGAAATCTGTCCCAGTGCTGATCTCACTGTGAAGAGCACTCTCTGTAGTCACGTTAAAGCCTGTTTGCTTGACAGAGCATGTGCACGGTGGACACTTTTATTGTTTGTAGTGTAAGGGAAGTGGCTGAGAGACCTCTGAGCAGCAAAGGTATCACTCCCACAAGACAGGCTATTGGCACATTTCTTTCTGTGGAGCAGCTTAACCAGGTTTATAAATAGCAGAAAGCAAGGAAGAGGAGACAGGGTCTGCTCTGAATAGACAGAGGGAAGGTGGAGGGGCTGAGCTGCTCAGGGAAGGTCAGTCCCTGCCCACCTGGCTGACTGCAGGGCCAGCTCCAAAGAATGACTCTCCTGTGGGTTGCTGCCCAGCTCTCATGGCTTGTACAGACCTCAGGGACCCTGGGTGAGGAATCCCAGGAAAGAGATGGGAGTTTTGCTGTCTGGCCTGCTCTGAGATTGTTTTACACTTGCCTGTGGTTTCATAACTTCATTCTACATTTTGTAGAATTTTGTGTTCTCTTTTCTGCCTCTTTGGAGCAATGTGCCTGGACTCCCATTGTCACTGGGGAGTGGTGATGCTTCTGGGAGAAGCTCAGCTGTATTTCTTCAGACATCTCTCATAGCTGAAGATTCCCTGTGCCCTAGAAGTGCCAATTTCTCTCAGTCAACGGTAAAGGGAACCAAGACAACAAGCTCTGGGGAGCAGGAGAAGATGGGATTCATCTACTTTGCACATAGCTATGTTTGGACAGATGAAACCCAACCAATTATTTCCGCTTTTAAACATGCCAGGTTCTGGAGGCAAATCCAGGTAAAGCTGAACAACGGGAGTTGTTGCAACTCCTTGAAGATGATGGCTTTAAACTTAACAGTTCATGCAGGCACACCTCAGGGTTATGTACCAAAGAGAGGAGCAGGAGTACATCCTGCTCCAGAAGGAGGAGTGAGATGCCTCACTGCACCAGCCAGCCCTGATCAGCAGCAGCAGTAAGCTGGGCACAGCACAAACAGTCTTTGATTGGATTTTGGGCTGGCAAGTGCACAGGATTTCTGCCAATTCTACTTCTAACCTTTGGAGGTGAGTTTGGAAGAGGCTTCTTGCTCAGGTTAATCACTGCAGAAAGAGGCAGAGTCTGTGCGTATGTTGCATGTTGAGGCCAGACATCTGGGGCCAAGTGTCAGTCCTGGAGCATCTCTGAGTTTCTGAGTGATCTGCCTGTGCTGAGAGCTGCCTGCTGAAACAGGCAGGGGTGGAGAGCAAACCTTCCCGAAGGGTTAAACTGAGCTGTTCAGAAGATGAGTTAAGTTACTTCACATCATCTAAGCTTCTCTAATGAAACCTCCTCTTCCCCTTTGGAGGTAATCTTCCTTTGATCAAACCCTCTTCTCTTCTGATGAGAACACAGTGCAGTAATCAAGAAGCTAATCTGAGCTGGAGCAGCCTCCCAGACCCCTCATAACCCAGAGCATCACGCTCCCGGCGGCTCCTTCCTCACCCTCCCTTCTCTCCTTGGTCTGCACCAGGCAGCTCCGTCTGCGCTCCTCCTGCAGCCTCCCAGCCCTCCTCTGGCAAGCAAGCCTTGGAGAAACCGCGGTACGTGGCTGCACTAGGGAAGATGTTGTGCTCAGCTGCTTCTGCAGGGCACACAGCGTCCTGAAAAAGGACCTGAGCCAGCCAGAGCAGAGAGGTAGGTCTGCCCACACCTTTTCCTTGAGTGAACTCTCTCCAAATACTGAAAGGGCTTTTAAACTCTAAATACAGTTTTATTAGAATATAACCTTGAGTAAGTACATTTCTGAAAGAGGACGAAGTCCACGTGCCTAGGCCAGGTGGAATAGAAATAAAAAAAAAACTTATAAACTACTCTTTCTCTTCCCACTGTGTCCCCATGGATGAGTTTTCACCCCTGGTTTGGTTTTATCATACTCAGAGGCTTTCTGAGTTGTAATAGACTCTCACTGAGTCCTTTTGGTCCCTGGCACGTTTTTTCCTTTCTGTCACTTCACCAAAACACTTGTCCCAGCTGTGAAAACGCCATCCCACTGCATGAAAAATCTCACTGGGCAGGATCAGGAAAAGTGACTCAAAAAGGACAAGATCCACTGTGCCTGCTCTGATGTTGATAGAAATTACAGCCTACAGCAGGAAGAAGCTGGGGGGGGGACGGGGATGGGGAGGTAGGGAGGTTCCTTTACCTTTCCTTCCTCAAAGGGAAGGACAGAAGTGATTTTGTGGGAATACACCAGGTGCTTGAATTTGTTAGGGATGCTGGACAACATGACCTGTTGTCCAAACATGATGCATAGGCTACAGGGATTTATCCACATCCTACCTCAGCAGTGGGCTCTTGGCATGTCAGAGCATCTTACAAACACTAAACAGCACTTAAGACGATGAACGAGCTGCTTTTCTCCCAGCATGATGTGCATATGCTTGTTATCCCCCACACTTTCATCCTCGGGTATGCACTTACCACTTAAGAGGCAGAGGTGCGGGACTTCGGTGCTTGAAAATGCAAATTCGGGTGTGAACATCCAAGAAGGAACACAGGAGCAAATACTCAAATGGTTGAGCCCCTGCAATGCTCCTTGCACTGAGAGAGACACCCAGCTTCCCTGAGCACAGGAGTGTTGCACTCTGCTCAGCAAGGAGATGCAGCTCTGCAGCGTAGAGCTGGCCTCCTGCAGAGTGGCAGGTGCTGATTAGCTGTAGACAGGACATCATCACCCCTTTCCAAAGGTGGAGAAGCCAGAGGGGACCCCAGGGGGTATGTTCCAGGGCTGCCTGTTCTCAGGCAACGCAGTTTCATTTCACAGGGGCAGATTGCAGGAGGATTGTGCAGCCAGGCAGGGAGGTGCCAGGCGCAGGAGTGTTGCTCCTCCCATAGGTCTAAAGCGTTTGGGTGCTGCAGTATTGAACTCCCTGGGATGAGGTGGAACTCCCTCCAGAGCCTCTATCCTGGTATTCTGCATGTTGGAGTGGAGGAGCTAGGTGTCTGGTGAGGCCATGTGTGACTGTCCCACAAGGGGTGGGAAGGCATCTCCCTCTGCCAGCAGCAAGCAATGGCAAGAGTGGCTGATGTCTGTCCTGTATTTAGGCATAATTTTGTGGCTGGATTTCTCCTGATGTTTTCCCTGGGGACTTCAGCCTCTTTTGTTCCTTCTGACGAGTGTTAGGTGAGAAGGAGCATCCCTGAATGTGTGGTGTTGTGTCCCACGGGGGGTTTCTGCATTACCCTTGGCAAGAGACAGCCTGCACTCCATGACCTACCTGAGCAGTCTCTCCTCTATCTTCACTCCTGTTGGACATAATGTGGACACAACCACAGGGCCAACATCCCAGTCTCTGGTGCAAGCCATGTCATGACTATGTCAGGTGGATCCAGACCTATAGGGCAGATGGGTTGGGAATCTCAACTTTGACAACCATTTCTGCAAATTAAACCTTTAAGCAACATCTGGTTTTGGTTTAGATTTTTTTTTTTAATCACCTGGATGAAGGGATGTGGTGGAAACTCAGCAAGTTTGCTGATGGAGGAGTGGCTGACACATCAGAAGCCATACAGTGAGACCTGGACAGGCTGGAGAGCTGGGCAGAGGGGAACCTCATGAAGTTCAGTGGGGGCAAGTATAGAGCCCTGCACCTGGGAAGGAATAAACCTATAAACCATCACAGGTGAGGGGTTCATCTGCTGGAGCACAGCTGCATGGAGAAGGACCTGGGAGTGTTGGTGGACACCAAGTTAACCATGAGCCAGCAATGTCCTCTTGTGGCCAAGAAGGCCAATGGTGTTCTAGGGTGCATTAAGAAGTGTGTCCAGCAGGCCAAGGGAGGTTCTTCTCCCTCTCTACTCTGCTCCAGTGAGGCCACACCTGGAGTACTGTGTCCAGTTTTGGGCTCCCCGGTTCAAGGGAGACAAGAAACTACTGGAGAATGTTCAACAGAGGCTCCAAAGGTGCTGAGGGTCATGGAGCATCTCTGTGGCCAGGACAGGCTGAGATCCCTGGGGCTGTGCAGCTGGAGAAGAGCAGCCTGAGAGGGGAGCTGAGCAATGCTGAGCAAGAGCTAAAGGTCCCTTTAGGGGGGCAAGAGGATGGGGCCAGACTCTGGTCAGTGGTGCCCAGCCACAGGACAGGGGGCACCAAGGGGCACCAACTGGAACCCAGGAGGTTCCAGCTGAGCAGGAGGAGCAAGTTCTCTGGTGTGAGGGTGTGGGAGCCTGTGCCAGGCTGCCCAGAGAGGCTGTGGAGTCTCCTGCTCTGGAGAGATTCCCACC
>JANHGN010000040.1:70898-107985 GCA_024605025.1 Megaceryle maxima
TGGGGCAGCCACCACCTCTCTGGGCAGCCTGGGCCAGGCTCTCACCACCCTCAGCACCAACAATTTCTCCTCCTCTCTGGTCTGAATCTCCCCCTTTCAGTTCAAACCCATCCCCCCTTGTCCTGTCCCAACAGACCCTGCTCAAAACTCTGTCCCCATCTTTCTGACAGGCCCCGTGAAGTCCTGAAAGGCCACAGTAAGGTCTCTCTAGACCATGTCATTATGCGACACATCCAATCTTTCCTTAAACACCTCCAGGGATGGCCACTCCACCACTTCCCTGGGCAGTCTATTCCAGTGTCTAATCATCCCTTCCATGAGGAAGTGCTTCCTAAGATCCAACCTAACCCTCCCCAGTGCAGCTGCAGGCCCTGCTCTCTCGTCCTGTCACTGGTTGCCTGGGAGAAGAGCCCGACCCTCAGCTTGGGCAAGATCTGGGTGCAGCATTTCTGGGTGGGCTTCTTTGGCCGGTGTTCAGCAAGAGGTCAGTCTGGGTTCCTCCTAAAGACTGAACCCAGCAACAGAGAAAGTCTTTCAAACATGCCAAGGAGTGTTGCCTCTCTTGATGCTGTGTCCTGCAGGGCTGCACAGGAGCCTGCTCCCCTCTAAGGCTTTTCACACCTCAGACATTCATTATGACTTCATTAAATGTAATGGCTTTGGGACTTCCAAGGAAAACCACCATCTGGTGACCACTATGGAGGGTCCACCACAACCATGCTGTTGCTTAGCAGTTCAGGGCTGAGAAAACCTGGCACATCTCTGCCTGCAAAGGGCAGCTGGTGCTTCCTGGGTCTGGATCCACCTGCACTTCAAGCTGGTGTAGCCACATACTGCTGCTAAATGATAGATGTCTACCATCCTCCCATGTGGGGCTGGTCCTATCTTCACCCTCCCTCCAGCACATGTGTTCACTGGGCTGGGGCATCAACCTGAGCTGGGAATGGAAAAGCATCTCAGCCTTCCCTTCCAGGGGGAATAGGGCCCTTCCCTTCTGTACAGGGACTAATGATGTTTCTGCAGAAAAAAAAACCAAAACACTGAAGACCTGAGGAGTGTCCTGGGGATTGTGAATGCCAGCTCTTAAAAAAAGGAAAACAACAACAACAAAATCTGCGTCTTTCTGTAACAACCCTCTCTAGCCCAGGCTGGTCAGAGCTGATGCTGTCTGGGTCCTGTGTTTTGCTTGCCCAGCCCTTCCTGGTGTCACCCTGGGGAGAATGGGGACACTTCCTTGTGGAGGTCCTATTTCTGACAAAGCAGTGGCAAAGGGAGTAACGTGTGGATCACCCCCTCCTGTGGAAGGCATGGTTTGTGCTGAGAAGGGATCACAGGACCCCTGTCCACCCCAGGAAACCTGAGAGCTGGAGAAGGGCACAGGGGGATAGCTGCTGCAAAATGCATCTCTAAACAAATGACCAGAATTACAGATTATTTCGGGCTTTCTTGGCCTGGATGGAGGTAGCAGGTAACATCTCCATGGCTCAGCATGTCCCGCAGGACAGAGCAGCTCTCTGCTGTGCAGGATGGCAGCATGACAGAGCACAGAGGCATTGGTCAGGACCTACACCTGCAGCCTGTGACTAAAGTCAAGGTGTGGAACACAAATCAGAGGCTTTCTTCCAGAGCAGAAGAGCAAGAGCTGTTCTGAAATCACAACTACAGCCCAGTGGGACATCAGCTTTCCACTGTGGGAGAGTACAGCCTCACGGGGGTAAGCCAGCATTGCTGCTCTGCAAGACTGATGCTGTGGGAGATGCCTGCTAAAGCTGGAGAGTCTTAACACTTCCCATGGGCTTGAACCCCTCCAGGTTTTGCAGGGGGCAATTGGGAGGGTTCATCCTTAGGCTACGGGGGCCCAGGTGCCCTCTGGTAGGGGTATGGTACCACGTTACACCATGGTATCATTTGGGGTGGCAGTTAGAGGATGTGAAACAGCTACAGACTAAAGCTGTAGAGTACTAAGGAGGCAGGAATCCTATCTCCTGACAAAAGCTTGGTGAGCCTCTGAGAAAGGGATGACTTAAGGTGTCTAATGTCACCTCCTGCATCACAACTAGTCATTCCAGGACCTTATGAAGGTCTGTATTCCTGGATACCTGGGTACCCAGGTGAGCACCTACTTTACAAGGATGACAATTACTACACAGTGCACCACCCAGTAAGGACAATCCATCCTCTCTCCTTCAGGACTGTGAAAATAAACCCAGGGAGATGGGATCGTCCCTCACAGCAACAGTTTGCAGAGAGACCAGAGCAGGAGCACAGGGAGGTCCTGACAGCTTGAGAAAGGCCTGATTTTTCTGCACCTTGCACAGGGGACACAAAAAAAAGCTCCAAAAAGAAGTCTGTCTTGAGAGGACTGGATGCAGGGGGCTGTTCTTAAGGGGAAAGAGAACTTCCAGAGCAAAATGCTGCCAACTTCTTGGAGGAGATCAGAAATTCTGTGTGCTCTGGGGTTTAATCCAGGTGCTTCAAAAGGGAGCTGACCTGCACAGACACTTCTAGGTTTGTCCTGTCTTCTTGTGATTGAAAAAGGAGGACAAAAACATCCAAAACCCATCTCCCACATGGTCTGTTTTCTGAGGACTGTGGCACTCCCTGCATTTCTGTGGTAAGGTTTTCTGTTTGGCTTCTGCAACCTGGGCTCATGAATCAGTGGTCAGGCTGACTTCGCATTGCCTGTAATGCAAGGGCTGCTGTCTGAGGGAGCTGATACAACTCCTTTTCCAGGCACAGTCTCTCCAACTGATTTCAGCTGTCAGTTTGGAAATGAGAGGAAGATCCCACTACTCTTTAGGGAGTTCAAGGGAACTGGATCTGCCTTGAGAGACACCAGCTCTGGACCCTCTGCCGTGAGTCCTGGGGAAGTCAAGGGTGTTGCTGATGGTGGAGTGCAATAACCGTGGGGCTTTGAGAGCAAAGAAAATGGTGAAAATGTCCTTGCAAAGGATTTGGATTAAGCACTTGAAATACTGAGGCACGTTTGCTTTGGAGGGATCACCCCAAAAGTGGGAGGGAAAAAAAGGAACTTAAAACAACAGGGGCAAAATCCCCTGAAAAAAATGCTCAAAATGAGCTCCATCTAGGCTTAGGAGGAGCATTAAAACATGTGAAAAGAGGACATGTTTCTGCTGGCATTTATTGTCCGAAAAGTATAATTTAAAGATTCTTGCTAGAATGAGAAATAAAATCTAGAGAGATAACATAATGAAAAGCCAGACAATCACACAGCCTTACCCTGAGAGCCAGGCAGCAAAGGATCAATCAGATTTCAGCCCTTCACATAAAAGAAGTGGGTTCTGCCTTTTATTAAGCTGATGCAGTGAAAATAAGACCTGCTCTCCATTGTACCAGGGAAAGTCCAGAGGGCTCCAGTGAATCAGAGAAGCAGCAGCAGCAGCAGCTAATCCCCAGGAGAAGGCTGAGATGGGACCATGTAGATTCTCTGCAGAGAGCAGGCAGTGTGGGCTGCAAGCACCACTCCTGGAATGACAACTGGAGTACAAACACTGCTTGTAGGTAGCAGGATCTCATGATTTGGGCTGGGAAGTTGGGAAAACTCTGTTATAAGCAAGATAACCAGGACCATGAGCAAGAACAGAGTGGGGGCTGAGGCGTGGGACAGCAGCATGCTGCGGGGTTGAACTCAAAGGTGCTGTACCTGGTGTGATGCCCTGTGTTTGCAGGCTGGTGGATATACACACATGCAAAGCTCATTCCTGACCTAAACAAGACAAAACATATGGAATGTTTAAAGAGCTCTGATGCTGTCTCACCTCTTACCAGGTGCTGGGTCTACCCCCCAGAGCTGCAGGGCTGCCATGGTACCATTGCTCAGAGGCCACACACAGCTGGGCTGCTGCATTCAGACCAGAATAAGGCCAGGAATGAGTTTGTTTGTGCTGTCTGCCTTTGCTTGTCCTTTATGGGAGTTCAATTAACACAAGTCATGGTGTCTGGCAGAGGAAGGGGAGCGTGTCTCTGCAGCCCTTCAATTGCAAACCTCTTGGACTGACAGCACTGAGTAGCTGGTGCCTTGAACATTGCTGTCCAAGGCAACCTGGAGAAAAGCTCCTTCCAGATTCACCAACAGCTTTCTGTGTCCAAAGGACTAAGGAGCCTTCTCAGTTTGACTTCTGAATCTCCAGTGGGCAATCAGGTACAAAACACCTTCCCTGCACCCCCAGAGAAATGCCCTTCTCTGCAGCAGGGTCTTAATGCATTTGCTACTTTGTTTTGCTCCCGTTTCCACACCAATTGCACCAGAATCTCCCTAGAGATGGAAATTCTCCCTCCCCCACCCAAAAGCGTGCTGGATGGATGCAAGGACAAAGTGTCAACACAACCATCCTTTCAGGAAGCTATTAAAGGAAGCTTTCATTCCACAGAGCTTAATTTTGTGTCTGAGAGAAACACTCCACAAGTGAAATGCCACCCAAATGAATAAAATGCAGAGCTTAGCACTGTGCACACTCTGCATCTCAGGTTTGGTATTTAATTAGCAGCTGGCAGTTACTCTCCTGCTGAGAGAGGCTATGGATCACTAGGAATAAATGGTCAGACACAAACTTGCTACTCCTGCCATTCAAGGCACAAAGCAAATCCCAAAGAAACTGGTGCCTCTGCCCACCAGCAACAGTGTCTGTGTTTAGCTCATATCTGGGGCTAAACTACAGCAGTTGCTTTATGACACAGTGACCTCTCCCCAGATGAGAAGGGGCAAAAAAAAGGGAAAGGAGAGGAGACTCCTGGGTTGAAATGAAAACGGATTTAATGAAACAGCCAAACTAATACCAATAAATAAAGGGAATGAGGTTATACTCAGCCCAGACACTGTACGGGAAAGCATCCATGGGAGAAGAATGGTTGAGCGAGTCCTTCCAGGCATCAGGAGAAGGAAGATGTGGAGCAGGATGAGGAGGAGCCCAAGAAGGAGGAGCCCAAGCAAAAGGAGCCCCTGTCATCAGCAAACTTATCCCTTTGTACTGAGCATGATGTTTCTGGTCTGGATGCACCTGGAACCAGCTGGGCACACTGCCCCAGCTGACTCCAAACAGCTCATGGTCTGCAGACCACAGCTGGTCAATGGCTCTGTCCCAGTCAAACCAGGACACAGAGGACTTCACGATGACTGTGAGAGACTCAGGAAATGGCATTAAACCTCCCCAGGTTCAAGAAGCTGATCCCACAGGTGGGACTGAGCCACAGTAAGGGGGACACACAGGACAGGACATCACAGATTTACAGGGATGTGAGCGGATGGGATGTGTCAGAGCAGTGTAGCCTGCATGAAGGAGCCAGAGAGAGGCCAAAACAGCTCTTGAAATCCCCAAGATACCAGGTGACCCATCTCCAGAGTGGCTCCTTCCCCAAGGCAGAGGACAGGCATTCACAGGGAAAATTCCACTCACAGCATTAATCTTTTTCTCTCTTTCACTGATTCTCCATGACACTGGAAATGCTAAGGGAGAATTTTTCTTTTCTCAGTGAAAAACTGTGATCAGCTGGCTCAGAAAGCTGATGGTGCACTGCCTGGAAAAAGTGAGGTTCAGGCTTTCTGTTGAAATCGTTTTCCTTTCTGGGATGTGTCCTTTGTAAACCCACCAGAAAGGGATTTCTTTTTCTGTGCACATGACCAGAGTGCCTCACACAGCTCACTTAGAGAGGATTGCATGAGGAAGATGAAAAAACAGACACACAAATGGACACACACGTATTTCCAGGGATTCTTTTCCACACAAAGCAGGCACTTCCAGCAAAATAACCAAATGTGTATTTGCATCCAGAAATACTTGAAGGTGGCACCCAACAGAGACTCCCAAGGAGCCTGCCAGCGCTACTGTGACCTCCTGTAAGGTCTGCCAATGCTCTTCTGCAGAAGGGTGTGATTTCAGCCAGCTGAGTGCCCTGAGCTTTGCAAATGTGTCATGGTTGTCTTAGAATAAAACCTTTCAACATGACTTTTGGAGTCCCTGACAACACTGAAGCATGCCCATCGGCAGTCTGGGAAGCTGCTCTTTATCTTAAACTGTTTTAAACTCTCCTTCTCTTCAGAAGAAAATACCTCCAAGGCAGGGTGCCCTCTTGTTGGAGGTTTTGAATGGACTAACTGGGTAACACAGAGCACTCTACGCCAGTCTGCCACAATTCTCTCACACTGTGGTTTCAAGAGGTGCCTTCAGCTGCCCCCAGCTGAGGATGTCTGCAGGCAGCTGGGGGGTTCTTTACAAGGATTCCCCAGGGGACTCTGTATGTCTGACAAAGGAAGAGAGGACTGTGGTGATGGGGTGGCAGCTAAACCCCTGGGACAGAGGGGAGAGATGCAGAAGAACCGCAGAGAGATGGTTACAGGCTGGTCAGGGTGATGACAGCCTGTCAGTGTTCTCAGGGCCCTGACCCACCTCTGATACGTGTCCTTCCAGCATGAACTTCTGAGCAAGTGACAATAATAAGACAGTTGTGCAAGACAACCCCAAAAACATTTTGCTGGCATCGCTTGGTTTTTGACTTTCGTCTCTGTCACTGACTAAAAAAATACGGAGAGCATTAAGATATCAAAAAGAACAAACAAACAAAAACAAACACACACACACACAAAAAACCCCCTAACTTTTCTATATGTTTTTAAACTCCACTGATCCACAAAGATAACTCATTATATTTGTAATAAATGGTTTGCCATAAATTTTCAGAGTATTTACTGAATATGCTGCTCATCCAGAAACCACTCTATTCTGCATTTCCTAAGAACAGTCAAAAAACATGGGCAACCACTTTAAAACAGGAGTAGCTTTTGAAGGGCTGAACAGCCATTTTTCAAATGAAAATAGCATCATTTTAAAAGTTTGTTCAGTTTTAACAAACCTGAAACCATAAATTGTTTACAATTTGGTAGAGCCCCTTGTCTGAGTTCCTGTAAGCACGTGAGGACTGTAGGGACACTGAGTAGTTTCTAGGGCTTCCGTGAGGTTACTGAGATAGGCCAGTATCCCACTGGGCATTAAATCTCCTCTGAGAATCACTGGCCAGAGTGGGCTCCTTGGGGACCTCAGTCACCAACCCTCAATACACCCTTGTGGGTGGTAAGAGAAGAAAGTCATGCACAGCTAGGTTTTGAATACCTAGGGCCAGTTCAACGCCCTTGTTGGAGAAATGGGCTTGTTACAGAGATGTGGGACCCTGAAGACAGTTTCCAGCAATTGCAGCTCTGCTTGCATCTAGTACACCCCAATTTCCCATAAAGGACAGTTTCACAGCTCTACGAATGCTCCTCCTCATCATAAGCAAGTGTTGGTCAAACGGGCTGTGAGAAACCTGCCTGGGAAAGGAGCATCCAGCATCAAAATGCCTTCACATGAACCAGGTCAAAAGGAAGGAGCTTGGAGGAAACCCACTGCCCTTGTTACGAGAGTGTGAGAACAACATGGAAGTAGGACACCACGGGAAAGTCAGGACTTTGCATTTCTTTATATAAACATGCTTGGTGTGTCAGTCAAGCTTTATAATTGCAGTGGTCATCCTTAGTGCCACATGGGAACTGGCAGGCAGGACAGGAATCCTTGGACAACAAGTGACGCCCACAACAGTGGACTTATCCCACTGGGAAACCCAGAAATCTCCACCAGGGGAATGAGGCAAAGACACCACTTCTTGGCTTCATATTCCCTTTATTCCTCTACATCCTGCAGTACCTATATTAGCTTCAGTCCTCCAGATTAAAAAGCCTCTAAACAAGGAGTGTCTGGGGATTAATTTTTGCACGACTTTCTTCTTCTGTCCATCTTCTCTTTGTCTCAGTGACTTGCAGAAAGCCTTGTCCTGAAGAGGCTCCAGTCTTGGCTGATATTACAAATAAACCAAGCCCTGATACCATCATTTCAGAGTGTGGCTCTGAGCACAATGAACAAACCATTTATCTAGATGGCCCACGCAGGGTGAACTCAGATCTTCCATCAGCCCTGTGCGAGTCAGGACTGTCACTTTCTACAAGATAAACAAAAGACAAATTTCCTACAGGTAAATAGAACGGTCTGTATTCTCCTACTTCAGACAACCATCGAAACACCTGTTCCCACCCCAAACCACAGGGACCAGTGATCTTAGAAGAGCAATGGCTGGAGGAGACGCCAGAGCAGGGAGCAAAGCTGCGCGTCAGCTCCTGCTGCCGAACAGACTCATGTTGCTCATCTTGCCTTTGCAGCTACCTGAGTGCTTGAGGAGATGGAGCTGCCAGAGCATTTATGTCATTTCCAGCTAGAAGTATTTCACCGAGGACAGACTTGAACATTAAAAACTCCCTAAAATCCTTATTAGAGCTGTAAAGAGTTTTTTTCAGACCTGAAATTCTTTCTTTCCTGTCTTTTCCTGGCACTGGCACTGAGGGCAGTGCAGTGGGTTCCTCTGCCTCCCTTGTTTCTCCTGGTCTGATCTTTGTGCTGCTGTAGTTGGGATCTTGACTCTTTAAAGGACAGTCAGGACCTTTGTGAAGAGGAAGTAGCAGCTCCTGCTGCTGCTGGGGGAACTGGAGGCATTTCCCTGACATGCTGCATCCCCTAAAATAAGCATTTCCCTGGCTCATGGGTTTGTTCTCCACAGGGTTCTCCCACAGCCCACTGTACCCTGCTTAGCTCAGGGGTTTCTATCTGCTGTCCATCCATGTGGTTTTTGCTTCCTTCTTTTCCTCCTCTGGTCTCCTGCTCTTTGTTTCTTCTGGAACATCCTCGTCCTGTGCCTGCATCACACAGTGAGATAAAGGACCAGCTGGATCTCTCCAGTTGTGCACCTTTAGTGCTGAGGGTGAAATTCCCCATCACGAGTCAGAAACACATGCCAAGAACATCTGGAAAACTTAATCCCTGTAACATTGCAGACCAACAGCCACAAATGACACAGCTGCAGGAGAGCAGGCAGGGCCAAAGGTGTCCCCAGTGCACCAGGTCCTGCTGCCACAGAAGGCTCCCCCCTTTCCACGGGGCTTCCTGAGTTACAGTGACCGAGGACTTCAGTGATTGTACCATGCTTGCCTTGAAAAAAGTTTGGACTTCGTCTGTGGGTGCTGTTAAACCTGTCTCTTTGTACTCCCGTGGCCTGATGTCTGCTTGCCCTTGCTTACAACAAGAACCGACCAGAGTAGCACAGACAAGGGACAAGTAGACCACGGGCAGCACATGGAGAAAATCTGCCTGGTGACAACAGGTCATCCTACAGCAGAACTGACCCCACGATTAGCCAGACTACCACAGGTTTCCATCCAATTGGTCCTACAGTAATTAGCCAGGAACAAGCCCTTCCTCAACCTAAAGGGTTGTTATTATAATCTGTGGGGCAGTTGTTACCTCATTAATTGTGGAATTGCTTCAGAAGTTCAGGTGTAATTACCCAGCAGTGGCAGAGAGAAGAAATTATGGGGCATTTCCCTTGTTTTAATAAATTAAAGTTGTTTAACCACACATGTGCTGTGGAGCAGTAGGAGTGTCAGGAGGGCCAAGCAGTGAGGAGACCACACAGAGACAGATGTAGTCACCAAATGCATTCAGGAACAGAAGCAGAAGCTGGGTTGTGATCAGTGTCCCTGGGCTGTGCTAGCCCCCAGGAGCAGATCTGTGGTGGAGATGCACTGGGAATATTCGATGTGGTAACTGGGCTTTGCAGGTCAGCTCTGCCTGTGACACACAGATATTTCAGGCTGCTTCCCAAAGAGAATAACTCTTGAAAGCCATGCACTGAATTCAGTAGTTCCTTCTGCAGACAATCCCTGCACAGCCCAGTGCTGCCCTGCTCGAACCCCAGCATAAATCAATGCCTCATAAATGGGCAAGGGTGAAACACTCATTCCCCACTCACCCCATGGTTCTTGCCACAAAGGTCACGCAGAGATGTTACAGAGAAGTGACAGATGCCAGTGCTCCACTGGAAGGACCTTCTGGCCACTGTTTGGAACCCAGAGTATGTTCTGCATCCCAAAATACAGAAGGAGAAAATAAATGGCAGCACGTGATTCACATGATATCTTTGCCAGCACTTCATGCCTCCAGTTGCCAGATTGGCTTATTCTTTATCATTCGGTTTTGAAAAGGAAACAAAAGGCCCAGGGGAGAAAACAAGAGGGACAATTCATTTTTTCCAGGAACAGTGACTGGAAAATTAAGACATGAAATTTGGCATGAAATGGAAAGGCCTGAATCACAAGTTGCAAACCTCAGCGTGGGTTTGAAATATCCTCATGGACTCCTTTCAAAACTTGCTCAGATGAAAAGTTTCATGAGCAGAAAAAGCCAAGGGCCAGGCTTCTTTCCAAGCAGGAGACCCACAAGCCTGGGAGGCATCCTGTCCACAGCCCAGCACTCCCAGCACTCCCATCACATGAAGCATGCAAGCAAAAATACGACACAAGCCTGCCAAGCCTCTGCTCTCAGCCTTGTCCTTTTGTTTACTGATACAATGAGATGATTTTACCTTTCCGTGAAATCCTCTGAGGATCTGGAGTGGGAGTCTGCTGAAGAACCGCAACCAAGCATGACCTGTGAGCGCTGACACACAAACACATCCAAGGATGAAGGCTGGGACAGGCGCCCCGAGGGTGCTGAAGAGTTTCAGGTCCCCAGGAGTGTTTCAGGGAACTGGTCAGATCGTGGACTTGTGTCTTTCCAGAATGCTTGGCAAAACTAGAGGCAAAAAAAAAAGGGGCAGGAGCCCCTGGAAACAGTGAACTGGGAGAAACCGAACAGAACCTGTATACATCGTATTTTGATGAGCAGAAGAAAACCAACAGTGTCTGAAAGACTTGGAACAAATCTTAGATCAGTTCTTCATTACACCAATACCTGCACAACTGTGGGGGGTGCTTAGGGCACAAAATGCTTAAACTGAGCCCCTCCAAATGGCAAGGGGTGATTCGTGACCTTCTCTTCAGTACAGAGTCCCAAATGCTGCCCCAGCCCTTAATGCTCCTTTCAGCTGCAGTAACACTCAGAGGGCACATCCAGAGTGGGAAGGTGGCTGCTGGAAAAAGGCTTGGATGAAGGTAACTCATCCTGGCTCTGCAGATCCCAGCTCTCTCCACTCCCTCTGCTTTTGGAGAACTCATTTCTCTTCACACCGTAAAAAGCACAACATGAACTGTCGGTGCCTGGGATGTATCTGGGTGACACACTTTTCAGCGCGCGTCAAAACAGACATGTCAGAGAGCCCTGAAAAAAGTCACTCACAGAATGTGTTTCCTCTGTTTTCTTTACCCCGAATAATAAATAAATAAATAAATAAATGAAATTGAAATTGTGGAAAATGACAGTGGATGTGAAGAGAGCAGTGCAGTCCTAGGGCAGAGCCTGCAGAGACCCTGGCCTGCTTGATCTCAATGAGCTCCAGGATTTTCACACATTTTCCTGCATCTTTAGCCTCCGACATGGTTCGGAAACTCCACTAAGCATTGTTGTTTAATTGGATTCCTCAGACTAGCTGCTCTCTACCTGTCTCAGTCTCCTAGTCCGCCCACGGTCTCAGTTTGGGATCCACGCTCCTCAGAAGGGATTTTTCTGTCACCACCCACTGGTGCACTGGAAATGACCCTCAACTGCTGAAAACACCAATTACACTACGGAGAAGATTTAGTCATATTGGTTAAAATTCATGTCCCCATTGGATACAGATGTAATTAAATCTTACTATCATTATTGTGTAATAAAGGGCAGCTGAAATTTATTTAATATGTGCTAGGTGAGAGGTGCTTCATTATAGAACTCAGTTATAGATCCTTAGGGAACACTGCTCAGAGAGCAGAGAACTGGCAAGTAGAAAAGCAAAGCTGCCTGGGAGGAAGGAGCACGCTTCTGGTGGTAACGTTGCTTTGGAGCCCAGCAGGGTGCAGTCAGGACCCTGGAGGGTTGGATGTGGCATTTTGGAGAGACAGGGTGAGGAGGGGATGTTGTCACTGCAGACACCCCAACACAGCCCTCCTACTTGAGTTGAGGACCTCCAGGCTCATGCTCAGGTCCCCAGTGAAGGAAGCCAGCACTCTCGTGACAGGCAGTTCCTCAGAGCCACAGGCTTGGAGAAAAGCTTCATCCCCATGGGATACATATCCTGGGTATATATTAGTTGCATCTCACGTGAATTACAGCCAGAATATTGATTCATTCAAAAGCTCTGCAGGAGGCACTGGGAGCACCGGGTGCAACAGGACTTGGTGATGTAGAAAGAAATCTGTGCAAGTGGTTTGTTTTTTGGGTTTTTTTTCTAGTTTCCCTCTAAAAACCAGCATCTGCAAACAATCCTTTAAAATTCAGGTTTAATTTCCCCTTCTCACAAAACCCATGGTTGAATGGAAGTGCTCACCATCACTTCTAACCCCGCCACCAGTGGCAAGTAAAGCCCATAGGAAATTGGGAAGTCCACAGGCAAGTATTTTTCAAGCTTCTTACAGGCTGTGTTTTGTTTTTTTTATTTTTCTCAGGACTTTTCACACTGCCAGGAAAGCACATGGGAGCAAAGACTTCTGACCATTTGCAGTCATATACGTGTTGCATCATCAGCTCTGCTGGGACTATTTCAGAAGTACTAATTATAATGATAACATGGAGGAACAAGTGTAGGGATCTAGTTGGGATCGTGCAGCTGATGTCATGACTCTAGCAGGTAGCAGCAGATGTTAGTGCTTTCTAAGGTCTGTGAGTCACGGTCAGACACCAGATGAAGCTCTGAGCTATTGTGTGATTCAGGGACTGACTAGCAAGGTGGATGAGCAAGATGAACGAGCCTGATAGGGTGCTCCAGAGAAACTGCCTTTCACATACAAGCTGCACCATGGTGCTTGCTGCACATGGGTAAGGATGGTGAGCCATCCACATTGACACACTTCCCAGGGCTTGAATCATCTTTTAATTCAAAACTTTCTTACTTTTGATAACACAAAGTGTATTTTGGAATTTGCTTTGAGCTATTCTCTTGCTGCGGAGCTAGCGTCATATGGCCTCTGCAAAAAGAACTTCAATTGCGTCTTTTATTGATTCATTGATGGCAAAGACAGAAGAGACAATTCAATCACCTGGTCTGATCTGTGTGGCACAAGGTAGATAATCCCACCAGGAAACCTTGCCTCAAGCTTGCCTCTGACTGAAATACATCCCCTAGCAGGGTGTCCAGTCACCTCCTCTGAGGGATTTTTCTGGAGGTGAGTCACCTCCCGTGAGTGCCATGTGCTGGCAGCAGCACATGACTTCTTGCAGAAAGGGCTGTGGCAGCAGCCACCTACAGCCAGCCTCTCCAGCTTGGCTTGACACCAGACCACGACCACCAGAGGACTTCTGGAGACTTCCAACAGTGTTCCCATTTCCCCTTTCTGGCCATGACATGGGAAGGGTAGCTCTGTCCTTTGTGGGGAACCAAGACAAGAACCTGCTTGGGATCTGGGGTGGGGGATCAGGGTTGTTGGTCTCCCAGTAAAGCTGTTTGGGACTGAGTATGCATTTCCACATGCTCTCAGCCCATGCAGATCAGCACAGTGGCTTCTTCCGTGCAGAATTATAAATATGGACTTGAGGAAAGAGATTCATTCCCAGGAGCACACAGCCAGAAGGGATGGGCTGACATAGGGAACTGGAGGGGTTTATAGGGCTCTAAGTCCCTCAGTGGCAAAAACAGACCTCCTGCTTTCAGGCTAGTGCACCACCAGATGCTCCAACCATTAGCTAGCATTTCCTTCCAAGCAGATAATACAACCCAGAAAACCAATGCTTTTCCAAAGGCAATTCTTCTTCTGGAGGAAAGGTGCCCCCCAGCAGCAGCAGTTCACCTCTCATTAGTGAGTATATTCTCTTTTAACCTTGATTAATCTCCTTGATGCAAATGTAGTTTGGGACTCATGTTTACAGAGGGATGTGAACCTGAGCACAGGTTAAGAGCCCTGCGTATTTACCGGTTGCCAGCAAAATCAAACCAAATACACAGAACGGGGCTCTTAGTAGTCAGTGCCTGAGCTTCTTCAGAGGCCCCTGGAGATGTCCCCCAGGAGCAAATAGCTGCAGAAGACTGGCAGCTGGTCTGGAGCCTGATGCAAGCAAGTGGGGGTTCAGTTGGCAAAGCAGAGACCTGGATCAGGAGGCTGGGTTGCTCTCCAGGGATAGTTTTTTACTCCAGGGCCCTTTAACAGGCCACAATCCTTACTTAAAAAGACTGTGCCACAGCAAATCATCTGGATCTGGACAGAGAAAAAGAAAAGCGGTATTGATTTCTGCTCTTAAAATACCAGGGACAGGTTTTTCAGTCCCCTACGTTCTGCTTCTCCTAGGAGCCAGAAGTTTTCACTTCATTGCCTACAAATTCACCCCAGTTACCAGAAACCAGGAGTTGGGCTGCTGGTCAGGGAACAACCAGAAGAGCCCAGCTGACCTGTGGTTAGAAGGTCAAAGACTAGGAGCTCTAACTTGTTGCATAGAGCTTCCTTTCCTCTGCATTGCACCGCGTGCTTACGAGCTGACTCCACAGTGTGCTCACACACTTAACATGCACCAAACATACTGTGTCACTTGCAGAGCTGTTCTCGTGCTGTCTGGGAGCTGTGTGGTGTAGTAGGACAAATCTCTTAGCTGTGCTATTTCCTATTTCTAATCAATCCAGCCAATTAGTCTTACTAGTGTCAGTGTCCTCGTTACTCAGCTTCATGGAGAAATCTGCAGTCACCTCCTTAACTGCCCCTCTCCACCTCAGGTTTCCAGCCAATCGACATCCTCACTGCTTATCTAGACCAGCGACACGTCTGTGACAAGTGTGATCTCACTGTCACACGGTGGCCTGAATCCAGGAACACACAACCATGTGCATCCCTCCACGCATGTCTCTGGTCCCACCAAAATCCACATTACAAACAACCTTTCTCTTTTCTATTGAAATGAGACTTCTGGGGCAGACCACAAGGTCCCAGCAACTGCTGACACCCCAAAAGGGCGGCTGGCTGTGCATGGGGGAGTCTCTGCAAGCCAGAAGCTCTGAAGGCCTCACTGGTACCAGCCTGCATCTGGCACGCTTAATGAGCTGAGCGCTCAGACATGCTCTGAATTCCCAAGGGCAATTATTCCGGTGAGAGCCACTGCAGCTCAATTTGATCAGCAGTAACTAAAGGTTTCTGTGAAGTTAGTGCAGTTCCTGCTCTAATTGCTCATGTAGGCATGAGATAGCTGTTTTCCTCATGGCCTCCTCTCAAAGCATCCTAACCATGAAGCTCCCACCTATATGAACATATTCTCTGGAGTATTTCTCTGCTCTGCACAACCTGCCTGTCGCTGCCATTGCCTGATCACGCCAAGCGTGACCAAGCGTTGTCCAGTGTGACACAGCAGCTCTGCTTCACAGACAAGCTGAGAGCAGCCTGCCCTTGGAAGGAGCAGTGCCAGGCATGGACATGTCCAAGCCCTCCTCAAGACCTGCTCTTCAGTCCTGTCCTCCAGCTCACTTTTTTGCTTTCGAGGAAAAGATTGTCTTGTGACCTGTATGAGAAGATGTTTTCTGAGCCATCAGGCTCCCATTCCCAAACAGATGTCAATTCTCTGTGAAGAATAAGGCATTTTCCAGAGCAGCTCTCCTTTTGGGAAAGCTCAGCAGAAGCAGCTTCCCCCAGACTCTCCCAGTCCAACCACAGCTTCATTACCAGATTGACCTCACTTATGGTGTAGTGCCAGGCACCAATCTGGCTCATTCTCATGGGAAGTAGAAGAACCAGCAGAGTCAAAGGTGTTGCTGGTGCTGTGGTGGGATGGGGCTGACACGGAGATTGTCCTTGCAGCCTCAGTTGAGAGCTGAACCACATGCAGATGAGAACTTTCTCATCCACTTGGAAGACTTGGGACTTTCTCTTCCACTTGGAAGATTTTCCTAACCAGGATGCTCCAGGTTGTGAATCAGAGGCAGATTTCTGTGCATGGCCAAGAGCAGGGAATCCTAACGGCCATCCCTGAGCATCTCCTGACAAGGACATGCTTTGGTGCAGAGAAAAACTATGCATCCTAGTCCTTGGTTGATGCTCCAAAACTATGGCTGCCTTTTAATCCAGGGACAGCCACTTTGACAGCCAGCTCATGTCAGCAAGGTGCCAAGGCTCCTGGAAGGGCCAGAGGACCTGCAACCAATTCCCCTTGATGGTTAAATGAGGATGCAGGCTGCTAGGCCACTGAACCATCTGCACTGCTCTCCTCTCTCTCCCCAGGGGATGTCAGTCAAAGGTATTTCTGTATTACAGAGTCAGGCACCTCTGCAGGGCACACAGATTTGCTGAGAGCCCTTGGTGAGGGTCTGGGTCTTTGCCAACCCTAACTGGCCTCCTCAGAAGTAGGGGAGCAGTCCAGGAATGGCAGCCACACTAACTTCATGGAGGAGTTCACTTTTGTTCAGCAGCTGGCTGTCAGCTCCCCTGCTTGTGAAACACAGAAAGTCTTTGAGCCAGGTTCTGCCAGGAGAGGTGTAGTAGGGGCTAGTGCTGCAATGCTTGGGCTGAGAAAGGGGGGAGACAGGGGTAGAGCAGGTGTGGCATCACTATGCCAGAGCAGGAGCAGCAGATCCTGTGCCAAAACAGCTCCTGCACGAGCCGTGCAGGGATCCAGGTGTCACTCTCTTGGTTTCAGTTTCCAAACTAGGTCCCTGCAACTTCAAAGCTGGAGCCAGAAGAAGCACCCAGCACTGCTGTTGGAAGTTTCAGTTGTGGCAGGATGCTCATGGTTATTCTGAAGCTTTCTGCAAGTGGATGAGGCAGAAAGAGCCTGTTCTGAGTCTGCATGTGCCCCTGAACAGCTGCAGCGCTGCCACCCCAGCTACCTGTTTTCTCTTCTCTTTCTCCTCCAGTCTTCCTTTCATGACACATTTCACTATCACAAACAGCAGCACCTTCTCCGGGGTGATGCAGAGGAGGTCCTGTGTGGCTGCCAGAGTCTTCTCACTTGCATGCCCCTGGAGGTGCACATGCCATGCAGGAAGACTTATACAGAGAGAAATATAGAATCACAGAATCATAGAATGTTCGGGGTTGGAAGGGACCTCTGGAGGTCATTCAGTCCAACCCCCCTGCCAGAGCAGGGTCACCCAGGGCAGCCCACACAGGAACAGATCCAGGCAGGGCTGGAAAGTCTCCAGAGAAGGAGACTCCACAGCCTCTCTGGGCAGCCTGGGCCAGGCTCTGTCACTCTCACAGCGAAGAAGTTTTTCTTCATGTTGAGATGGAACTCTCTGTGTTCGTTTGTGACCATTGCCTCTCATCCTATCTGGCAAGAGCCTGGCCCCTTCTCCTTGACCCCCACCCTGCAGAGATTTGTAACCATTGCTCAGCTCCCCTCTCCCGCTTCTCTTCTCCAGGCTGAACAGCCCCAGGGCTCTCAGCCTCTCCTCACCAGAGAGATGTTCTCTAGTATTTCCCTGTCCCTCTTGAACTGGGGAGACCAGAACTGAGCACAATACTCCAGATGTGGTCTCACCAGTGCAGAGTAGAGGGGGAGGAGATCCTCCTTCGACCTGCTGCCCACGCTCTTCTTTATGCACCCAGGAGCCTATTGGCCTTCCTGGCCACAAAGGCCCATTGCTGTCCCATGGAGAACTTATTGTCCACCAGGACACCAAGGTCATAGAGTTACCTTTACTGTCATCATGCAATTGCAGATGAGCTGGAGTACCTGGCTGGGGGAGGAACACAGTGGGGGAAGGGTGGTAGGTGGTTCATCCTATTTTTAGGGCAGCCCAGAGCTCCTGTGCATGCTGCACTGCTGTACCTCCTGCCATGGTGGCAGGAGTTCTTTCCATCAGCCACATGATCTGTTAAGGACTGTTGCTGAGCTGGCACAGGTGACAAGTGTGGGCTGTGGCTGCAGGTTGCAGGCTATGGACAAACTTTCTATATTCCGTGCAAGAACAAGGACATTTTTGCCAAGTACCACTGGGTTAATTTTAGAAACTGCTCAGTTACACCGGTGCTTCATCTGTCCCCCAGAGCACCCATCCTGCCTTGCATCCTATCCCCCCAGAGCACCCATCCTGCCCAAGGCACTGCTCAGAGCACTCTGCATCCTGGTACAGAGAAGAGACTGGTCATGGTCCTCTCCTGCTCCCCAAGACACAGACAAAACTGACAACACTCAGGAAATTCAGTTCTGCAAAGAAATTCAGGCAAATCATTTCACCAGCCCTCACTTCTTTTCCATCGGTGACCTCTGCCCTCAGTTGCAGGGAGCAGAGGAGAAGGATTAAATGCTTGGTCAAGCCACATGGCTTTGGCTTCCAGCCTTCTCTTAAAAGCAGGTGTACAAAGAGCTTACAAAGATCCGGTCTGCAAATCAAGATGCTCTTGTCCCTGGAAGTGACTGCCCCTCTGAGCAGTGCAAGGTGTTTTCCCATGAACAGACCCAACTCCTGCACTTGGGTGATTGCTCTGCTCATGAGGTCAAGAGTCCTCCAGAAGCTGTTGCTCACTTAAGAGTCTCTCCCAGGGCAGGCAGCCATATCCCAGCAAGGCTCTGGCTTCCTTATCCTCTCACATCACCTCTTTTAGAGACCCTAACTCAAGAAATCACTGCACTTATCTCTGGATGTGGCATTTGCATGCACAGTGCACCCGGCACTGGCGAAGCGAGCTCTGCATTGGGAGCTCAGGCTCTTGCAGTGTATTCTCTCTGGGCAAAGATGTTCATCAAAGATTCAAGCTTTGTCGAAACCACATCCCTGCTATAGCCTGAGAAACCTATGAACTCAGGGATCACAGCAAAAAATCCATCTGTCCAGCCTCTAAGGTACCAATAGAAACCCTGCAAGTCACTCCTGCAGATGCTTTTTCAGCTGCCACAGCCCTCAGAGACATTCCCTTGTTCAGCAAGAAATAAAAAGGAATGACAGAGAGCTGATGCTGGAGAGACACCAGAGCCGATGTGGCTGATGTGTGGAAGAACAGGGGGATGGGAAGGATGTATCCAGCTTTGAGGTTTGATCTGGTAAAAAAGCTGATGTACCACTGGACAGTTCTGGGTGAAGCCAAGTGCATGTTTGCTTTGGAGGAACTCTCCAGACCTCACCAGTGTCAGGTTGATGGTGAGAAAAGTCTTACATCAAACATCTTAAATGACATTTCCAGTGGCAGAAGAGACAAGGGGGGATGGTAGCAGGGGTGGTACCACACCAGTGGTGCATCTGCTGTTTCCCAGGTCAGTGCTAACTTTGGCAAACGGTAAGCAGAAGATTTCACAGCCAGTTTTGGCTTGGACTTGGCATTACCATGGTGGAAGGCAATTGCCAGAAGCATAACAGTGACTGCAAATGGCAGACTGAATGGACCCACAGACATTAAAACAAACAGTTTGGGTGGCACCTTCACTGGTCCCACCGGATTTTCCCCATTCATTGTGCCCTAGAGGAGCAGCCAGGGCTCAGGTCTGCAGAAAGTGGGAGGCGGACAGCAACATCCAAATGTCCTCTGTGGTTTTGGAAGGGATGTACAGGTCTCTCAAGCCTCCCCCAGCAGTGTTTGTGAGTAGAGTAGCCTCTTCCTCAGTACCATGCCTGGATCTTGGACTTAACTTCTCATAAACAGCATCTGAAACACGGCCCAACGCTTTCTGTAACTTGGACACACAAGAGGACACCACATTAACCAGCGCTCTGTGGTGCCTCTGCTGCGGCTGTCTCCTCTAATCTTTCAAGCTAAAGAGTCTTAAAAGTCTTTCCAAGCTAAAACCAGAAATAAATATTGCCCATTTTTATCGGAATAAACAAAGAATTTAACTTATTTAAAAGAATAACCTGAAAGCAATCAGGAATGGCAAAGGAGAGGTGAAAAATGCTTATCACAAACTCTCTCTTAGTGGTTGTAGACCTCCAGACAGGTTTTTACCTCCCTGTGTGAGCTGCAATAAAGTCTGACCCTTTTCTCTCTCACCTGCTGCAACCTGGGGAACCTTCTCTGGTGGGAGCAGCCTCGGTAGCTCCTCAGGGAAGGACATCCCCACCCCTTCTCCTTACAGAGAAACAGCAGAGCTATAAATAAAGCTGAGCGTCTGTAAGTGTCAGAGGATGTCTCCCCCCCTGCCTGGCAGCTGGCCCCTGCTGCGAGGGCAGTGCCAGAGTCCCCCCACAGATTCCTGCATCACCTTTGGCCATTCCCCAAGCAGAAAGTGCTGCCAGGGCTGCAGTGCCCGGCACGGTGGGTGTCACGGGGGGATGCTGGCAGGCATGGCCCCCAAAGGACCCTCCTCACCCCAGGGCAGCTCCCTCCTTCTCAGGGCACTGTGCACGGGCTGCTGCTGGCACAGCTGACACACTGATTCCCTCCATCCTTCATCGCAAACAAGCTGGCCCCAATTTCCGCAGCGTGTCAAATAATTGACTTGTGACAACTGAGTTCAACACAAATTAGCCTGGTTTAGAAAGACAGCTTCATTTGCACTTCCAGCCAGAGAAAGCCAGTTAATCCAAGCAAAGGAGAAGAAATCATTAACTCCTGCTTGCTAAAAGACTGTTGAGCTTTCTGCCTCTGCCCAGAGCAAATCAGACCAGTTTAAACACACGGGTGCCTCTAGCACTTGGATGACACCACCTTCTGTCTTGTCAGGGGCAGTGAGTGAGTCTGACACCTAGTGTGGTCACCTTCCATTGGTGCACCAGGACTTTCAGTACGTGCCCCTGCACCACAGCATGTTTGCAGGTTTCAGGCTCTGCATTCCCAGGTTGGCTTCCCACAGTTTAATACCCCACGTTACACCCGTGTTCATTCATTCAGCTGCCTCTGCTTTTACTGGTGTTGGAATATACGGGAGTTTTCTCAACAGTTGGTATTTCTACTCGCTTCCCTAACTGAAGGCAAAACCTTGGACGAGGTGAGCCAGTGAAATGCCCACGGATGTTCCTGGGGGTGCTGCAGCAGGGTCAGTGTCTGCCTTGTCCAGGTGCTGGTGGTCCCCAGGACACAGTGCTTGTTCCCAGGCAGCCCCGTGTACCCAGTGCCACCATCCTCACGCACGGTGGGTCAACACATCAGCGGGACTCATCACTTCTTCACTACCACCAGCTACATAGGAGCTTACCTGGCCCCACTCAGGAGAAGACCCCTCTAACCTGATTTTCAGAAACACAAGACAGACCTGGAGGTGTCTGAGATTTATTTTCACTGCAAAACTGTTTTTCTTTTCATCTCAATAAGCAGTCTAAGGAAGTGTGAATGTTTACTGGCAGCATAATGGGGTGGAAGGTGTTGATAAACCCCTGACTTTACATTTTTTGCTTTTCATTTTTTTCAGTAAAAAGCCACAACTCAGTGCTGCACATCCCTCATCTGTTTTCAGAGTGTGACAAAGCAGTTCAGTCATATGTGGGGCGAGGCCTACATGCATCTTTCTAGAGATGTATCCAGTGGTATGGCCTTTTTATCCAATTGTGGCAATGCTGGCATCTGATACTGTCGATGAAAAAGAGGTGTTTGAGTAATCCATCTGTTATTTTACCTATCCAGCTCAAAGTTTTACACCAGGGCCAGTAAGACTAATGTATCAGTCACTAATAGAGTAGAATAGAGCTCACTTAGTCTGGGCACTTAAGCCACCACAAGTCATATCTCCATCTGGTCAGGCCCCTTGATGGCTCTGCAATGTACCAGAAGTCCTCTTCCTGATGAGGAAAGATGATCTTTTCTGAGCCCTTGCTGCAGAGCTGCAATTACAAACTTTTCCCAGGAAGTCACAGGCTCAAGCTGCCCAACAAGGGCAATTTTGATGTTCTAAGCCTTCTTTGGGCAGTAGACAGCAGTACTTCTCATTGGCTGAGTGGTTACCCACCTAATATGTAGCACTGCACAGGCAAAGCCACCTCTTTCGTCACCACTTGCTTGATTGTCATTTTACATGTGAAGGATACTGCCCAATGAGGGAGGTCCTGCTGGTCCAGAAAGACCAGATGAAGCTCTAGGTATTCAGGCGATGAACATGGGCAATAGGTATCCACCATCTGTACAGATCATGTCATGGCTCTTAGAATCAAACGGTCTGCTGAACCATGCTGTTTCCAGTACTGGAGGTTTTATTCCTAGTCCTCAGACACAGCAAAGCTCCACAGTACTATAGAGAGAGGCCATGACTGGTACCTGCAGGAAGGTGTCCTGTGCAGTTGGCACGGCTGCGTGTAGGTGGGAGCGAGACCCTATGGCACTGCAGTGATGAGAAGAGCTTGCACTGGAAATGAGCATGCCAGGCCTTTCCCATGCAGTGCCATCCTCCAGGCTGGACACTGGCAAGAGCCCAGCCCCTCAGAGCTTTGCTGGAGAACATGCCTGGCACCACATTCATTAATGAGCTTTCAAGTCTTTGGGAAATTTCCACAAGCATCCCAGAATGCAAACTTCTGGTTCTCTTCCCTTGCTCTGGAGATAGAAACTCATCCCAGAAAATCCTAAGGAAAACAAACCGTGCAAATTTGATGTTGTTGATGTCCTGGTGGGTTTGCATGTTGTGAGTCCTGGCTTCACAGCTGCTGGGTAGATCTCTGGTCTGGTACTGGCTTTATTTTAATTGCTTTCTCCCAAGTGGCAGCAAAAAGCCTCATATCCTTTCACTTCCCTGGGCAGAAAAGTGATAAAGTAACATCTTGCTCTGTTGTCATCTGATTTTGCAACTGGATGTTTGGCATCTAATACATAGCAAAAAATGAAAATATCCCCAGCATTATAAGAGCTCAAAGAGCTTTGCATTAATGCTGTATGCAGATGATGTGTTAATATATTTATCTGATCCATCCCAATCTCTCCCTAATCTATTAGCATTAATATCTGAGTTGGGGGATAGAGCCAGATAGAAAACAAGCTGTGCAAAGCCTGACTGCATCACCTCCAGACACTCATGATGAAGTGTTTAGCAGTGGCAAACTCCTCTGAGCTCACAGCACCATAAATCTGTGACAAAGAAAATATGATGAGGATCAAAGGACTCCTAAGCCAGACCTTCCACTATGGGAAGCCCTCTGGGCTTTGGAGTACAGTCATTTTTAAATACCCTGTGGTTTCAAAATCTCACTGGCACTTGAGGACTACCATGCGTGGGACAAACCCAGCCCCGTCTGTCCAAGCAGAAGTTTCCCCTTTTGCAATGCCCTGCAATAAAAGTACTGATGAGAAGAGCTGAAGCCCTGGCATTTCTGAGCTGTAAAATGTGGATGGAAAAAAGCCCTTTCCTACCTACTCATGCATGAGCCCTGAGCCTCCCTGGCAGGTTGTCTTCACATGTTGGAGCCATGGATTTTCAGGAACACGCAGCAGCAGCAGCTTCCCTGGGGTTTTTTTTGTTGTTGTTGTTGGAAGTCACTTTGCAGCCCATTTGCATGAAACACGCTGCCCCATACTGCAATTTAAAGGTGTGAGACCCCGTTAGAGGAAACGGAGCTTCCTCTGCCAGTCCTGCAGATGCCGGGAGGCAGCTGTCAGTGGCACGTATGATCTTCAGCCCTTGCCAGAGCAGAAATCTCCTGCTGTGGTGCAGACTCTGGGGCTTGATTGCATGCAAAATGTAGCAGCCTCCCGCCTCAGCCCTGGGGGTAAATCCCTTCCAGCTCCTCCAGCTACAACATCCTGCAGACAGGAGTGGGTTGTGATGTGTTATACCTACAAAATCCCTTCCACTTCTGACCTGGGTAAGAAAAGCAGTGTCCATTTTCCTGGAAAAGGTGCTGCACGTGGCAGTGGGGGGTGAATGGAGACTCAGGGATAGGACGAAATGCTTCTGCAGTAAAAATAATTAGGATGCACTTGCTATGTTATTTGAACCAAATTTCTGTGATTCTCCTCAAACATCCCAGTGAGTTTAGCACGAATGATGAAATACGTATTTCTTTGGCTCATGAATCAAAGGTACAGAGACAGACTGATCTGGTTCTGCAGTTTGTCCTTCACCCGAAATCAAAAGTCAAACATTTCCCTGCCTTGCGAATGAGATAAGCCCTGGGTGAATAATACCTCTGCCTCTCTGTAAGCCCTCGCAGCTCCAAAATACATAATACAAACATGTGTAACTGTGGCTGCTACATTTACAGGAATTATAAAGGTTCAGTTTAATTTGTTTTAGTTTGTTTTCCACACTGTTTTTGCACTCTCAAAATGGAATAAATTGAATGGTCCTAAAGGAGAAAACAGTACTGAAAGGTGTGGGAATCCAGTCATGGCCTGTTCTTCAGACACTGCTGAAAAAGAAGACCTGCAATTAATGGCCAGGAGAAGTAAAGAGCAATGCAATCTATGGGAAGAGTAAGCTATCAAAAGCTTCTGACTTAAGAAGCACAAGAGATATCTTTTTAGATGCTGCCTCTTCATCTTGGGGACCCCCAAGGAGCTTTGAGCAGCACTAGTACTGCTGGTGTGCAGCAGATACATGGGCAAACACCTGCCAAACAGCCTCCATGAACTCACAGCAACATAGGACCCTGCCATGTGTGGACACCCCCTTGGTTTTCAGAAAGGTTCCAGGCCAAGAACACTTTTTTGTTGTTGTTCCAAAGAAGACCAAAGCCCAAAAAGCTCATGCTGGCTTCCTGGTAGGACATTCCACCTTATCTCAAGGGGATAGAACAAGCACATCTGTATGTTGTGCTTGCTGTTCTTTTAATCTTTTAAACATCTTTTTGTACCTGGGCACAGTGTGGATTTCAGTTGGTGATCCTCTTTGTATCTATTTCTTCTGTATCAGCCCAGGAAAACTTCCCATTAATTTACCTTGATCAATTGCTCTTCATATATTTAATAAATCCTTTTCAATTCAACTGTTCTAAGAGTAGGGCCACACTTGCAAAATGTCATCATAAACACATGCCTACTGCTTGGAGGTCTGCTGCAAAGGAGAAATATGTACCAGATACTGAAGAACTGAGAAATGTCAATTAAACATGAAAGAAAAGAGAAAGTTCTCAGATTTGCACTGTTTTCTGGTTTGCCCTCAAAACTGAATGTGCGTTCAGACAGACATGGATTTATGTATAAATAATCAATACACTGTTGATTGTGTAGTTTGCTTCTTGATGAAGGAGTGAATTGGCAGATTTTGTAGGATTTTCAAGCCTCCTGACTTCATATAGAGTGTCCTGTCGAAAATTTGACCTGAAAAGATGCTCGTTTTAAAATACTCAGTAAATGCAGCTACAGCACAGTAAAATGGGGGCTTCTTAGGAAACTGAGCTCCAGTGCTGGCTCTATTATTTATATGGCTGAACAATTTGTCTTCTTGTACTTCAGCTATGCAACTGAACTGCCCCTTGGCCAGCCTGTGAAGTCACCTGCTACTCCTTCTCTGGATAGGTGGCTGAGGCAGTCTGGAGAAGACACTGGGCAACACCTTGCTCTACTGCTCCTGTCAGTACAGAGAGAATGGGGTGTGCAGAGACTGAACAGATTTGAGGATGTCTCAGTGGATCTCAGCCCTGATTTCAAGCATGCCCATAACACTGCTGCTGAGTTGGGCTGGGCTAAGACTTTGCCTTCCTCTGCAGTCATGAATACCATGAGAACATAGCTGTCCCTGGCATCTAGGCCCAAGTGAGCCTAATCCCATGCAGTGTAGAAACATTCGTTTTCCACCATCAGACATCATATGAACAATTCATACACTGGGAAGACTGTAGGCAACGCAAAGGCTCCTTGCTTTTGAAACACTTGCTACATTCTTGTCAGTAGCTCTTGCTGGAGCCGGGTGCCTGGGACAGTAGCAATGATGGCCCCTTGCCCTATCCAAGGATCTTCCACCTTTGTTTTCTCCCCAGACATGCATGGCATGCTCTTTTCAGTGCATCTGGGTCCTTTGTACAGGCGGGTGCCTCCTGCAACGTGGAAAGGCCATGGTGTGCTCCAGCTCACAGTAACATCAGTGGCAGGAATGGGGGAGCAGTTGGAGGTCTCATGGCCAATAACATGGAGAAGCTACGGGGGCTGTGGGCCCTACCATTTCCTTGGTAGATGGGGGAAGAAGAGAGGGTGCCTCACCGTAAATAAGCTACTTCACTAGAGACCTACATAATCATGGGGAGAGGAGGGACAGAGCTTGAGAAGAGGTCATAAAGGCACTTGAAGGCAGCCCTTGATGTGCGGAGCTCACAGTTTCTTGTTCACAGCAGAACCTAGGTTTTCATGGTCTCTGCTGAGATACAGGAGCTTCTTGGAGAAGTCTGCTCCTGGCTGGCCAGCCATGGGGGACAGGCTCTGCTTGGGGTACCAACATTTGGCTCCCTGCCTGGACTGCCAGTTCATTGCATTTTGAATTCCCATCCTCTACAACAGTGGGGAAACACTTCTCTAGTCACAGCTGAACAAACACCACTCCAGAGATCAGCAAAGGATCCCAGAGCCACTCTTCAGGGAAAACGTGGCATGTACAGGAGGAGATTGCTTTGGTTTCTGTTGCTAGTGGCAGAAGAATGATCAGGATTTCTACAGCAAACCTTGGCTTAGGCTCTAATTAGCAACACAAACGTGTTTTCAGTTCTTTCAGCTGTGCGAGAAAGACTCGAAAGCCTCAGCTATTGCTCACAGCAGAGCTGAGTCTTAATGTGACATCAAGAGGCAGGCAAGATAAGAGTCTATAAATCTACTTCATCCTTTAAAGAGATGTATAGGTACATTTTCCTTTTATTCTCTCTGTTCTCTTTCACAGAGACTTCACCCCCTCGAGAAGAACTCTTGGTCCATCCTGTGGTGCTGGAAAGCAAGCAGGGCCACAGCCAGACTATGATGGAGGTGTCCTCCAGCTTTGCCAGGTATGGCAGGAGCCACCACAGCCCTGACATCTAAGGGACTCTCCTCCTCTCCTACCCTGAAAGAGCCATCCTTCACTTTCCCCACCACTGGCCATCAGAGAGTGGAGCAAGGAGACGTTCAAAGACTGCCCACCCAGTGCTGCGTCCTGCCAATACTGAGAGATGTCTGAAGTTTTCCTCTAATCTTTAAAAACTCTGGAAACTGCCGCACACGTACGTGGAGGTGGACGACACATGGGGATGTGCTTGCTCATCCAGGCACACGCATGTGCAACCCCACATTCAATACAAGGTCACAGAGCCCATCCGTAGCTAAAAACAAGATTTTCTGCATAATCACCAGTGTGGCCTCTTGTGAATACTTCTTAGAAGGTTGAGTTTAATCCTATGATTATTCATCGCTTTTCACACAAAACACCTTTCTTAATCTGTAAGCAGGCTGGACTTGCCTGGGAATCAGTCTGGGCTGTGTCATAAAGGAATCTGCAACTCCTTGTGACTGAGATGTTGAACATAGGTTTGGAAAAACAACAATCTGTCCCTGCTCCTCCCACACAATTGTATCTGCTTCTTTGCAAGTGACTTCAAGGAAGATGCTATCAAGGGGTCTCAAATCACATACCCTTCATTTCCTGGATGACCAGCTTCATACTCTGACTTGCAGAACAGCCAGGTACTCGCATCTGCACCCGGGTCCAAGACACTTGCATGATAAACAAGTAACATTTTATGAAAGATCTGTTTGTGAAGAACTTAGACCCTCCATGTCTCTTATTGAAAAAACAAGGTGAGCTTGTGACCCAGGTGCCTGGAGAGTGCTGCTGAGCCCTGGGGATGGTGATGCTGCCCTCCTGGCAGAACAGGATAAAACCTTCTGCAGTGCAAAGTGCTTGGCAGAACACCCTGCAGGGACAATTTGAGCAGGGTAGCACTGGAGTATATGGCAAAGAAGGGCCTGAGGCAACCAGATGAGGTAAAGTATCACAGAGCTGCTTCTTTAGCACCATCCAAACAAAACATCAACCGAGGGAGAAGTCTGTGGGACAAATGGTCTGTGGTTGCAACATTTAAGACAACAATACGTACAGATAAGGGAGCTGGAACTATTAGTATGTAGGTCACCCTAAAACTATTATTTCTCAACTGTTCTCACTCCTGTAAATCTAATTCGGTAGGCACTCTCCCTCTTTAGCTAGAGCAGTGACCCACAGAGCCACCGAACTTGGCACCAAGGTTTTCTGGGGGTTTTACATCATTTTGCACTGCCGAGTCATGTAGAGGGACATACCAGTTCAAACACTCCCTAAACTGAAGACCATTCCTGAAACACTGACTTTTCTTTCCTCCTTGCCATTCTGCTGCACATGTTGTCTCTGTCCAGCACCAGCTTCAAAAGGCAGAACTCTGCAGACCCCACTAGATAACCCCACACACCAAATGTAGCCCACTTTCAAGAGCTTGTCTCTCTTCAAGACCTTTCTAAACGTGGCACTCATTTTAGGATATGAGCCTGATCTCACTCGTATGTAACTTGTGGGGAATCAGACTCTGCTTCTCATCTGGGATGGCCTATAGCTGTCCCTGGGACTCAGTAGATCAACTGGAGGTCGTGTTCTGGTTTGTCTCATGCCAGCAGCAGCAGCTGGAGATACAGCTGCCCTAAACACCCACTGTTGCCTGTGATTGCTGGGGGCACAACTCCCTTTGTGCTGCAGGTGCCTGTGAAAGAGGCAGCACCAGCCCACACCGAGTCACCAGGGCACAGCAGAAAAGACCCCAAAAATGCAGAGTCTCCAGACGTGCCCCAAGATGTAGCTCCTTCAGCCTCCAGAAGAGCTAAGGGAATTGTCAGCACATTTTGATGGAGCAGCACACAGCAGGGGAGGATGGGTGGCAGAGCACAGAGGAGGGCAAATGGGCCTTTATAAATCTGAGATGCCAGTTAAGGATGGATGTCCTGCCAGCACCCAGTTTCTCTGTCAAAGCAGCCTAAGGATGGAGGAGACATCCTGACACTGGCTGCCTTGTGCAAATGGCACACACCAGACTGAGCAGCGCTTGCAGCGTGATGTGCTGAGAAAAGTGATTGGCAATGAAATCAAAGGGGAAGCCAGCAAGGTCATCCTGTGCTCCTTCTCCCTGTCGTCTTCTCCTTGGAGAGTTCCTTGCCTTACCAGAGGTTGTAATCCTCCTCAGCCCCAGGAATGTGACTCACTGTACACACAGACCGCTCCTCAGAGAGCGAATATCCCACTCCCACGGTGATCCATCCGTTCTACAATAGACCTTCTGCAGAGCTGCAGTGACAGAGAGTGATGAAAAACAGAGTCTGTTAGCTCTGAACAAATGTAGGTTTGTGTTTACAACACAGTACAACCTTTTCACGTCTCCTAGCCGGCTGGGTGATGTACTCTCACTGCAAAGCCTACCTGCTGCATTTTGATGGGCTGTTCAGAAAAATGCAGATCCTTCAGCAAGAGCTGCCCAGGAACATTTACTTCTGAACAGCAGGGAAAAGGTTACGGCTCAGCCCGAGTCCCTGGCAGGTATATCCAGGCGTCTCCCATGATGGAGAAGAACCTGGGCCCCTGGTCAGACCCTCATCTTTATCCAGTCCTCACTAGAAACTTCATAACCAACTTGTCCCTCTTCCGTAGGTCTGCCTGGGCTGGGTGTATTGGGACATTTCCATCCCTGCCAGTGCTGACATGACGTTGCATTTTACCAAAAGGACTGGTTGAAATAGCAGAATTGGCTGTGTATAGACCAGGGAAGGCAATGGGATCGTCAAAGAGATCAGTGGGAGCTACTCCTGTCAGGAGATGCCTGACCAGTTCATGTATCTGGAGAGCCAGAGAGTATGTTTGTCAGCCTGAGGGACACAGACAAGCCCTTGGGCTCACTGTGACCCACCTTGCTTGCAGAGCGTCCCTTCATGCCACAGGCTGCTCATTGCTTTGCCCTCACTGACAGGTTTCTGCCTGTGAGATGGGACTTGTCCTGTGTTGTGTGCCCTTCTGAATGGGCTCAGAGGAAAAGTGTTGAAGGATGACATCTTGCAGGATGAAAGCACATTTTCCAACCTCAGAATTGCAAAGAAAGGCTGGAAAAGGTGAGTTTGGGGTAGGGAACATGAAGGTCAGAGAGCAAGCAATGAAAAGAAGTGATTTATTTTGTAAAATACCCAGATTTGAGTGGGCATAGTGGTTATTAGAGGCTGGACTGGATTCCAAGGTTCACGAGCCCAGTGAAATGCTGAAGGATAGGGCCCTAAGTTATAAGTACTGAGCTGAATACCATCTCTGCCCCCATAAACAGCATTCCCTTTCCCAACCAGCATGGCTATGTAAATCTTCCTCCTGTGTGTGTTCACATCATAAAGACTGAACGTGTCTGACAGCAGAAGACCAGGTAAGAAGTTGCTATAACATGATCCCAGACCTGATGAGCCCTTGCTGGTGTCTGTGAAAAGGCTACATCCCTTTTTACGACCACCCCACCCCTGCCAAGTCTGGTCCTGGTGAAATGAAATTTCCCTGTTTGCAAATCTGCTGGGAAAAGCTCTTTACCACCCTTTAGGGTCTAGATCCTGTGTCTCCAACAATTTTTGCATTCAAACATCAAACTCTGTCTCTTGAAGTTACACCAAAGTATTTGTCTGTGGACATAAGTCTATTAACGATGGATAAATAATCAATAGGACATTACATCGTTACCAGTAGTAGGGCCATTAACACAACAGGGGAGATCTGCTGAGGCAGTTTTCCAAACCAGACCCCAGGGCACATGTAGGATAAATTGCCCGTGACCGTGTTGCTGCTTTGACCATTCTTAGTCCAAAATGTATTGTCTTTACAGAAGAAAAGAATGCAGCTTACTGAGCCTCTTGTATGTGGAACCTGCAGATCTCTGCCCTTCCCACTTAGCTCTTCTCCTTGGGTCTGCACTTAACATCCAAAGCATCAACTCAAAGCCAGCCAACATCTGAATTAATTTGCTGAATGAGCAGCCCTATGAGTCAACAACGTTTTTGACAGTCATGCCTGTTGTCTTACGGAACTGCCCCGTTCAGAAAAGTGTGCTGCTTAGGCTGAAGCACCCACTTATGCTCCATGACTTTCACTTTAAAGGGCTGCTAAAGTACTTGAGCTCTGTAAGTACCAGAGCCCAAGTGCTACCCAGATGCAGATTATCTGGGGTGGAATCAGGTGCCATTTGACTTCAAGCACCTTATAAAAGGCAGAAAAGGTGGGGGAGGGCTCCTCCAGCTGAAGATCCTGGAGGCTTTAATCAGGCAGAATGTTTTATGACAGATTCTGGGATTTAGAGCAAAGCTTCACAGATGGTCAGTTTTATACCTCGCTTGTAATGTGACAGGACCCTGCAGCAGTGCTGCAGCTTATGAAATAACTCAGGTAGTTAGAAACCTCCTCCAGCCAACATGTGGCTGTGAGAAGCTTCCTGGCATCACCCAGCACTACAGAACATTATTTTTTTATGTGTTTTTTCTAACAGCACTGCATCTGGATTAATTGTGCAAGTGAAACCTCCCAGTGAACACACAATAGGATAAGGACTCTTGCATGTCAAACCAGCCTTTCCAGTGCAGCAGCACAAGGCAGAACTTTAGGTGGCCATTAAGGTAATGAGACATGAGGATGAGGTGGAAAAGAGAGAACTCAGGAAAGTCTTATTTATACTTTGAGACCAAAAGCTAATTGGCTAATTGGCTAATGACGTGGTCTAATTTGGAAGATACTAATCCAGCAAGAGTAAGAAGAATGAGATTTCATCCAAAGATTGTCTCACTTCTTGTTTGCTCTTTCAGGTTATACCATAACTTGAACAGATTAATTACAGTGTTTAGAAATGCCATGAATTTCATTCAGCCTGTCCTTATAAGTCAAACAACATCTTAATTGCCTATGAAGTCTTTGACATTCACTCTTAATGTTGTTTTTCACAAGAGGCCCATGACATGAAGTATCCTTTGCTTCATTACAAACTCAGCCCCAGGTTCCCTGTGTCCCTTTAAATGTTTAATGTTCAATGTTTGATGTTTAATCAGGCAGCTGCTCACTAATTCTCTTACCTTCCTGCCTGGTCTGTCCTTTTCCCCTTCCACCTTCTGACCAGCAGAAACATACCCTTGGCCCAGTTGTAGTTCAGAGCAAGCTGCTGAAGGAAAGCAAGCATCCTAGGAAAGGGAGAAGTGAATCTCAAGAAGACATTGCCTCCTGCCTCTCTCCTCTTTGCCTAGCCCTGATGAGCCCAGGGAGGAACATGCTGCTCAGTCCTGCAGGGCTTTTCATGTGGCCTGAACTGAGGGATGCTCTGCTGAACACCTGCAGGCAACTCACATGAAGACACCGGTCAAGAGCAGTCTGAAGAGAATCCATGCTCCATTCTCTGCTGAGATGCTTGCACTGTGCAAACCATGGGTGTAAGTCAGCATCAGAGTCCTGGGAACACCAAAGATGAGCTAATGCTGCCCAAAGCAAGCCGGGCTCTTGGTCCTGCTGGGGTAACTGCTTATGATTCCCCTCCTACTTTGCTGGTGTAAATCAGGAACAACCTGGCATCGAGCACCAGCACAGCAGAGAATTAGTCCTACAGGTCTTACTGCCATGTGCTCTAATACCTCTGCTGTTCTTGCTCCATCCTTCATCATCTTATTGTGAATGCTGCCTATTTTTGGAGCTCACAGGCTAGCTGCTCAGGGCAAGCTCGGCTCCTTGCTTCACATTTCTCAGCTGCCAGATGCTGCTGACACAGCCAGAGGTCTTAGCCATAGTAATGTGGCCTTTAAACTCTAAACCAGACTTTGCACAACAATTAATTACCTTCTAACACAAAATCAATTGGCGCCTTTATTTTGCTCTCTACAGCAGTGATGGATAAGGCAAAGTTTCATCTTCTCTGTGTTAAATAAACTTTTTCCCGGTACGTTCCTGGCAAGAGACAAATCTGCATGTGCTCCTTCTAGTCACTCTGGAGCTTGGGAAAGATCTTGATTTAGGGCAGTTAATGAAGAAACCCTGTTGGAGCTCCACAGATAACACGGACTTCAAATGGACATGTTGTTGTCTAAGGTAAATTGACCACATCTTTTTCTCATACAGAGCCCAAACACTCCAGAATCCCAGGGAAAGGGGGTTCAAATATTGTCTGTCTTTTATAGATTTTCTACTAAATGTTTATACTCATAACCATATAGAAAAGTTGTCTTGTCACGTGCATAGCTCAAGGTCAGGCCTGAGTATTGTGGTTAAATCTAGGAGTCAAAAAACATTTGAAAGTTGGTTCTTTGGAAACATTTGCAGTCTCACTCCTTAGGATTAATGGTCACTGCTCCTGGATTCTGTCCCCCTCTCAAGGTTTCCTTTGTGTCAGAGTCTGATGACTATCAGCTAGATGAAAACAAAACAAAAATAAGCTAGAAGGCTGCTCTCTACTCTTTCTCTAAAAGGATGCTGTAGTCCAGCAGATTCTGCAGCTCTGTGCTGCTTCTTGCCCTGGCTGAGATCAGAGGTTCTCTGTCCACCACTGGCCTTGTCTCTGCAGTTGAACTGGAGTTAGCACAGACCTGATGGCTGCTGACTTTGCTCTCAGTGGGACTAGGGGAGGCAGAAAGCAGCTCCCACCTGGGTGGATTCTGGGACACAAATTTTCTTCTCTTCTTTCAGGTCACAGGCAGCAGCACTGGAATGAACAGACGAATCCAGTCATGGCTCCATGGCTGATGTCACCACAACAGTTTGGGGTGGGGGGTTTAACAATGGGATGGCCTGTATAGCACCGGACAAGATGGATCCCAGAGTCCTGAGGGAACTGGCTGATGTGTTTGCCAAGCCATTCTCCATAATATTTGAAAAGTCCTGGCAGACAGGTGAAGTCCCTAGTGACCCTTTGGGGTTTTTAGTGTTTGTTGTTTGGTTTTTTTCCTAGGTTTGACAAGGCTCTGAGCAACCTGGTCTAGTTGAGGATTTCCCTGCTCACTGCAGAGAAGTTGGACTAGATGAGCTTTGGAGGTCCCTTCCCACCTGGGGTGTTCTATGATTCTATGATAAATCATCAGCTCCAACACACTCTGCAGACTGCAGTGCAGAGATGAGGAGTCTCCTGGGAGCAGTCAGCCCTGTAGGCTCCAGTCTAGCATAACCACATGATTATCCCAGAAACCACTGTGATCCATGCCCGAGGAGGGTTAGGTGAGATAACACCCAGGGCCAGGTCAAGTCAGGCAGCAGCACCACTGTCTCAGGGCTCATCTCAGGGCTCATCTCAGGGCTCATCAGCCTCTAGCATTCAGAGTTCTGCAGGAAACAGCAAGGTTGGTGCTTACAAGTTCAGGACATGCTGACCTCGCAACATCACGTGAAGGAACAGACCGTGCTTTGTGCAAAGGGTATTTTCAGGGAGTTTAGCTTGTGAGACATCAACAAACTCCTGCTCACTTTGTTTAGTATGATGTTTTTCGAGAATTTCCAACTACACTAAAGCCAACTAAGTTTCCACAGGGTCAGGAAAAGTTAGATCATCCCTAACACCCAGGTTCCACTAGATTTTCTTAAAAAGAGTAGTGTGCAAAAGAATTAATTTTTCTTTCCCTGGACTCATTTTCAAGAACAGATTAACTGTTTGGATTTGGTTCGGTTTTGTTGATGTGGTTTTGGTTTTTGTTTATGAATCTTTCAAAACTTCCACACACAAACATGGGAAACATCAGCCCAATCTATCGTGTGTCAAAATTACATGTCACTGAAAATAGGAGCATCACGCAGCATTTTCAGCACCAGATCCATCTGTAACATAGCTACAGATCAGTGAGTTATTTTATCTCAAAACAATTTTTTTTCCCCAGAAAATATATATTTAAACCATCAATGTAAACAATTTTCAAAGCTGTCGAATCTCTCAAGTCAAAAGATTACTCTGAAAATGCCCCCAGGATGTAAAATTTTACAGCTTTTCTGCACAGCAGGCTTTTTTTTTTTTTTCATGCAGCTCCATCCTTTTTTTTTTTTTAATTAAAAAAAAAAGCTAAAAAAATACCCCAACACCACACAAATCAAGCATTTCCTGACACGCTCTAATGAAATATTCTGTTCAACCCCAAATTATGGCTTTATTGGCCCAAGAAATGCAAAACTTTAGTTGTTTTCTAGCTCTGGACAGGAATGTGCTGGGAATGGATCCTTGCCCTGAAGAGTATTTTTGCTGGACTTCAGAAGCTCGTGCGTGTTTGGGCATCAGAGGCCTTTGAGACGAGGAATCAAAGCAATCTGAGGTTAGCTGCACTACTTACTAAACTGGAAACAAAACAACAAAAAAACCCAACATCTTTTCCAAAGCAGAGCAGTTCTGACACTGTACTCGAGTCATGGTGGCGACTGTGGTTCATCTGTAAATATCTAACGAGCCACTTCTCCCTCCACTACCAACCCAGCGAACAAAGAGGCTGTGGTCAGGGCTCTGTATTTCAGGGGTACTTCCAAGTCCATCCTGTACTAAGCTTTGAGGTTATTTCTCTCCACATTTGCCAGAGGCTCTCTTTAGTGCTCCAAAATGCTATGAAGCACTCTGAGTTAATTTCGGAGTTTTATTCTCTAAAATCACAGCATTTTGTTTGACTAAATAGCAATTAGCATCAGAGTTGTTGTTATTTTATATTCTGCCAGTAGAAACATTTAAGTCAATATCCATCAGATTTGTGAAAAATGAGTAAAACCTGGCCCATTCCAGGAATAATTAGACCTTGGGAATGGTGTTGCTTTTATCTGTAGGTCAGTACAAAAATTAACAATTTGGCTGAGTCTTTTATTTCCGATTCTGGAAAAAAAAAAACTTTTTAGCCCTAGACAGCCACGCACTCCAGAAATGATCTTCTAGTTCCATTATCACAAGCCCATAAAGTCCATGGCGTAAGGACATTAGGAATTAAGAGTAATGCTGATGAAACCTAAATCAATTTGCATAAAGCTGGATGAAGCTTGGTCGCATTGTCATCAGGGGTCATAAATTTCTCCCCTGGAGTGCCACAGTGGTGTTCTGGGAGCAACTGCAACTTCAATCCTCAGCTCGATAGAGATGGTCTCAGTGGCCATCACATCTTTCCAGAGCAAGGCTTGCCATGGCAGAGAACACTGGGGACTCACACACAAGTATGAACCACATCAAATGAGTCCAGCAAGAGATCAAGAAGAGACATGAGAGGCAGCCATTACTTTGGAGAAACATAAGATCCTATGAAGCTGTCTTCTCCTGATAGGCCTGAAAACATCAGTAGGTACAGCGTGCTTTCTTCCTCCCCTTCTTTTCTTTTTATATACCAAAACTTCCTCTTCCTCCCACAGTAATGTCCCTTTAAGGCCACAGGCCCCACCTGCCAGAAGAGCCACAGGTGGCCATTTGCATTGACAATACAGTGGCCTCCTAGTCACAAGCTGCCTCACCACATTCTGCTCCACACTTGCTGAGTGTCTGGGCACTCGACCACCATGGCTGGCAGGAAGAGGACCCAGAGCAGCAAAGAGAGCGGTTGCCCACCTCTGTGTCATCAGCCAGGTGAGCGACTGAAGGAGTCAAAGAGGAAGAGGCAGTCTGTGAGTGGAGGCACCCTCAGCTCCATGGCAGCTGCTCCTGTAGCTGGTGGTGTGGAGCCCACGCAGGTGGATCCACCTGCAGATGAGGAGGAGCCCACACAGATCCATCTCCAGGATGGCTCCCCAGGCACCACTCCATCGTGCAAGGGCTCCCCTCCACACCTCCATTGAAGCGGAGCTGGAGGAGGCCTGGGCCAAAGCACTGCCATCAGCCTGGCCACCACAAGGGCCCACAGCTGGTGGCCAACCCTCTGTGCTCTTGGCCATTAAAACGGGTGGAGAGAGTCCAACCAGTTCTGGCCCTCCCTGGAAAAATCTCTGCCCACATTTCAGACCTGAACTGTCCCTCCATTAGGAATGGACACAGGGGAGTGATCCTCAGGAAAGGGCCCTCAGCCCCCCTGACCCTCCTCCTCCTCCCACAGTGGGGTAGCCAGTGGGCATTCGAATGCCACCATGGCTGTCAGGAAAAGGACCCAGAGCAGCAAAGAGTGGTTGCCCACCTCTGCGTTGGCAACCAGGAAAGAGATTGCAGCAGGTGCATCTGAGGGGAGGCATCATCAGCTCCACAGCAGCTGGTGGTGTGGAACCTATGGAGGTGGATCCACCTGAAGATAAGGAGGAGACCATGGAGGTGGATCCACCTGAAGATAAGGAGGAGACCATGGAGGTGGATCCACCTGAAGATCACCTGCAGATAGGGAGCCATTGAAGTGGCGCCGGAGAAGGGCCAGGCCAAAGCA
>JANHGN010000045.1:0-34507 GCA_024605025.1 Megaceryle maxima
AGTAAAAAAACTAAAACAAACAAACAAAAACTAAAAAAAAACAACAAAAAAAAAAAAAACCACAAAAAAAAACCAAAAAAAACCAAACCAAACCAACCAACCAAACAACCCCAAAAAAAGAAACCCCCCAAAAAAACAAACAAAAAAAAAAAACCAAAACAAAAACCCAAACCCAATACTGTGTTAGGTAACCCATCAGTTAAACTGAGTTTGGTCACTTCATACATATCCTTTGCATCTCATTTATAAAATGGACTGCTGTATTTTAAAGCTAATGCAAACACCCTCTTGGGAATAAGCTGTAAATCCTTACGTATTGTTTAATTACCCATCTAGTTCAGAAACAAACTTGTTTATATGTCTCCAGGTTAGATCCAAAGCAGTTCAGATTCCAAAATGTCAATTTCCCCATTAGACTCAAATTTCTACAATAGCAGAACCCCCAAAGCACTTTTACATTTTTGCTGCTTGTTGCACAACTTTTTCAAACTAGCACATCTTCAAAATAACCAGGAACTTTTCACAGACATTTCTTCAGCATTCTAAGTTTGGGCATCCCACACAAATTGTAACTGTGTGGTCCAGAACTGCAGGTACAGTATTTTAAGGATTTTTAATGCTTTAAATTGAGGATACATTGGTGCTGCCAGATGTTGCCTTGATGGCATGATGAAATTAATTACCTGGCATGCAGAACAGATGGAGGTCAAGCCATTCCACTAAAAACCTTCAAGACAATAAAACTGCCTAAGTAGAGCTCAATTGTTAAGACACAAGAAGAGACTTCATTTCCAGCACTATCACAAGTCAAAGACACACGATATCTGGCTCGGACACAAAGAGGTGCCCTGTTCTGATAAGCTGAAATGAGACTTTTCTTCTGGTCTTCCTCACCAGCTAATTTTGCCCTCCACTTTTTAAAAAAGCAAACACAAAAAAACAACCAACCAACCACAAACAAACAAAACCCAAAAAACTTTCTGCTGACAATATTATTATTAAGATATCTACCTTGTCCATTATATAAGAACCACAAACCACCAATTCATAACTAGAACTTCTATTCAGCAGCAGAATGCCTGCAAGTAACCTTATTTGTGACCAGTTGTGATCATTTAAGCCCTGCAGTTTGAACATTGACACTTTTATTACTGTTTTCAAAATGAGGTGATACATCTTCCAACAGGAGCATCAGCAATATGTCAGGAGTACTACAGGAGTCGCATTAACATTTCTTCTGAACAGATGATTTAAATCATTATCTGGAAAATACAAGAAATTTCACTTAGACTGATAGAAGACTAGACCAAGTAACAATTATCTCTGTTTGCAGAGTGTACATGGGCTAATTGTTCTAAGTCTTAGCAGGGAAAATTGTTTATCCACTAACAAAGTGTTATGTATTGTGTAATTCAAAATCATTTAACCATAATAAATTCTATTAAAGAACATTCTGTCAAGCTTGACATTGTCTCACTGGCCAGTCTCACAAAACTACAGTAACTATAAACTCAGACACTTTTACTTAACCCAGTAAACAGACTTCAGAAAAGTTTTCTAATATCTATAGCAGTTTTTTAGTGTTCAGCAGACATCACTTTATTTGCTAAACAATATCAGACTGCAAAATTGCTCTTACTGTTGATAGATCAATAATGACACGGGGTAAGTCATTATCTCCGTGGCAACAGAATCATAACTGTTAGAGGAATATTGCGCATGTTGCTGCTGCGACTCTTACAGGCATGCCTCGGCTTCCTCACACAGGTGCTCTCTCTGCAAGCCTGGTATGCCCAGAGTACTAGCAACCAAGGGCATCTCTTGGACTACAGAGGATTGAACTACAACTGTGGTTATGTTACTCTGGAAGGAGCACATCCTTACACAGATTTATTACACTTCAGTTGGATGTCCTTATTTCACTTAGTTTGTAATGAACCATCTCCTTGTAAAAATAGCTAGAATGAAATTCAGGAAGGCAAACACTATGAAGTTTCCTTCATAGCCCAATATGGTTTTGTTTTTTTTTTTGAAGACATTTAGTTGCCTTTAAGAATAGGAAGATCTCTTTCTTTTTATGAAGTTTTCATTTAGTTTCCTCTCTGACTGCCCAGGATCTTAAAGTGGTAGGGGTCTTTCTGCTACATTAAAATGACAAACTATACCACTTAGATTATTACACTTAATGCTTGTTAAGTCTCTCTATATCCTACCAGTTCAACTAATAGAAAGCCACATTTTTGCTTTGCAAATTTTACTGCAGCATTATTTACTATAAAATGGAGATTCTGTTTTGTCCTATTGCACAAGTTTGTACTATGTTAATCACAACATATAAACCACTGAAAGGAATAACTTTGCTGTGTGTTGATCAGCATGACTGTGCCTGGCTTCTGATGTTCTGCTGAAAACAAAACATACTGACACTCAAATTGCACAATGTTCATCCACAATACAGTATGTGAACTTTGCCTTTAGATTCATAATAGAAAGTATTTTTTTCATAGATATATGTATGTTCAAACACTGCAGCAACTTTTTTTTCATTCACAAGGTAATCACATGGGATGACAAACCGCAAGCTCACCATAACTCCCTTTGGAATGTGTTAGAGTTAAATTTAAATAAAAGGCAACAGAATTGATGCCTGAATGTGGTTTCATAGCAAATGAATCGTTGCTCAAGCCTTAACTGGATTCCCCAGAAATCAAGAAAAAAACCCAACAACCCCATCCTCTGAATGCTGAAGACAAGCTGGTCTTGTTTCTGAAGCTCTCACATGAGCAGGTATGGGTGGAAAAAGTTTCCCTACAAATGCAAGTAATAAAAATTCCCATTAACATTCCAAAAGGCCAGTTGCTGCAGCTGCAGTGTAAATTAATAGTCAGAAATACACTTTGTTATTGCCGAGACACTGTAGCTTCAGACAAAGGAAAACTTGCCAACATTTTCTTGTACTTACATGATGGACCTAGCTGCTGCAGGAGACCTCCATGCTTGCTCCAAGCTCTTGGAAAGTCTGGCATCTGCCCAGGTACTCAAAACTGGTTGCACACCCAGCCATTTCCAAAACATGCTCCAAACTCAGCGCTTCTCTGGCTGATACTGGGAAGCTCTTCATGTCTTCCAGCATCAACTAAATCAACCCTTTCACACACACAGCCAACCAGGCCAATCTTGCTCTCAATTCTCCACCTCATGGCTAGCCCTGACAGTTGTTCCAGTGACAGAGTAGGCTGTGCAAAGCTACTGGTTACTCAAGACCTACTCTCCCAGTACTAGAGTTAAGCATGCAAAGAACTGCTAGCTTCTCAGTGTTATAAACCACCTGCTTCTTCCCATTACAAATCAACCAAAATTGACCAAGTGAATGCAAATAAGCCACTGAAGACAGTCAAAGCTACCAAGGAGACAGACCCATCCAGCACTTTATCAGCTGCCCCCATAAAACCACTGCTGCCTCTGGCAAAAAAACGGTGCCAACTCCATGGCGCTGCGGTTTTGAGGTCACTCTTCAGTGGCTGCAACTCGCACACATTCGTACAGGCTTCACCACCGAAGTTTCACTCAGCACAGGCAGACAAGACGCCAGAGCTGTCTGCTCCTCCGCAGCTCCCTTTTCCCAGATTTAATTTTGCCTCCCGGCTGGCCCTGAAGCACCAGGGAACTCTAGAACGGCCTGCACCACCAAAAGGCCGGGTGGATAAAACCCAAGCCCCACCCTGGGGAGAGGGAGTGCCACTATAACCCCCGGCTCCTCTGCAGGCTCCCAACGCACCACTCTCGCGGCTCCGCGAAGCCCCCGGGCCCTGCCCGCGCGCCATGCCCGAAGGCAGCAGCTGAATATAGCGGCGGCCATCCAGCGGCTATAACTGGCGCGCCACTCGGCCGGCGGCCCGGCCGCCCCACGGAGCCGGCAGGAGGAACAGGGAGGGCTGTGGGGCTTTGCGCCCCGCGGCGGAACGAGGAAGGGCGGCACATCCACTCTCCACCGCCTGCCAGGCAGAAGGCGGCTAAGAGACGCGAGGCCTCACCACTAAAGAGCGGCCATTGCCCGGAAGAGGAACGAGCTACGTAGGAACTACACAGCCCCGGGGCTGCCCGGGAAAAACATCGCACGGGACAACCCTGACCAATCGCATTCGAGAAGTGGGCGGGGATTAAGCCAATCATGCTAGTTTGATAGGTACTCCCCCCAATGCAGCTGCAGTGGCGCAGTTCCCTTCACAAATAGGAAAGCGAGGTAGCCTTAGGGTTGCTGGGTGGGACAAGGCTCGGTATCTTCATTCTATTGGCTGGCAGCGCTGATTGGCGGGCGACTAGGCCTATACGAAGGAGAAGTTCCCCCACGACCTTTTCTGCTTTCCGCCAATAGGTGGTCGGCGCCGGCTTGGGGCCGGCGGAGTGGGTTAGGGGCCTGCAGTTGGCGCGGGTGGGCAGTTGGGGCAGCATGAGCGGCATAGTGCGCGCGGCCTGGCGGTTGAGTGCCGTCTCCGCGCGGGGCCGGACCGGGCGGCCGCTGAGCCAGGCCGCAGCTGGAGGCGCCGAGGGCGGCGGGGCTGAGGGCGGCGGCTCGGGGTCGCGAGAGGCAGTGGAGCGGCTGGTGCGGGAGCACCCGGTGGTGGTGTTCATGAAGGGCAGCCCAGCGCAGCCCCTCTGCGGTTTCAGCAATGCCGTTGTGCAGATCCTGCGCCTGCATGGCGTGGAGGACTACCGTGCCCACGACGTCCTACAGGACCCCGACCTCCGCCAAGGTCAGCGGCGGGCCGGGGCAGGCTGTGGGGCCGGGGCTGGGAACACGGCTGGGTGCGGTGGCTGCTGGGGGTCAACTTCGGGTACCGCCTTCCTTCCTGTCCGGAGTTTGTACATCGCCCGAGATGGTCCGGGCTTCTGTTTGTGAAGCGCCGCCGTACGGGGCAGAGGCAGAACCCCCAAGTACCGATTTTCCATCGGGAAAAGCACGAGGGAGGCTTCGGCGTGTGTCACCAAGCCAGGAGGCCGGGGCTGTCTGAACCGCCGGTGGGTTGTTGCAGTACCCCACGAGCTCTGTGGGCAGCCCCGCTCGCTTCTTACGAGTGTAACTTGATTTTACTCGCCTTTTTTTAAGTTTTGGTGTTGTTTAATAAGCAGGCTTGGGCCTGGGGTTTGTGGAGTTTGAAGCAAATCCAAGAGGAGCTACTGAGGTTACTTTGCTTGGACTTTCCCACTTGGTTTCTGTAGCCCTTGCAGAGCGTCTTGCTTACCTGCAAAAGAGTTATGCTAACGGGGTAACTCACGGAGACCGGGCTTTTTGTGCCACACTGCTTTGCCTAATTAATAGCTACAAAGCTGCATTAAAAGGCCCCTAAAATACTTCATTATCTAGTCAGATATTCTTCCTTGTAAAGAGCATGGTGAAGCTTCACGAATGGCTTAGACTTGTGCCACTTGATTCCCTGCTGGCACTGCCTGACAAGGTTCTTTTGGTAAAATACAAATTTATGCTAATTATTTGCAGAAGAAATACACAACAAGTTTCACTGTTACTGCTCAGGTGGTAGGTGCTATAAGTTTTTTTGCCAGTTGTAGAAAATTAGTACTCTGTTCCCATAATGCTTTTTTTTTTTCCCCTCTTTGATGTGCATAGCTGATAGTTTAGGTTTTATGTGGTTATTTGAGAAAGGTTTAAAACAAACAAGAAAAGATAGCACATGGTAATTAGTCTTGCAGCTGCATGGCATTAACAGTTATTGTCCAGAATATGCTAAAGTGTGCTTCAAATCCATATGCTGGCATATATCGGGTGACTTCCTTCTGTGTTTTTGGTATCATCTAACTAATCTTGCTTCAGTAATTGATTTTCTCATTAACTTTTAGCTGAAAGGCTGGATTTTCCAATCCTTGCTTGATTTAGAGTTCACTAGTATAATAGCTGGTATGGTGTAAAAGCTTAAATACTGGAATTTGGGTGTGATAACACTTTTTGTTAATGAATGTTGGTTTTGTTCAGAAGTAAAATCTCCTCTTGCCTTTGGCAGTCTGCAAATCATGGTGGTTTTCTAAAGTTTATGTATGTCTCTAAATTTATTGATCGTATTGTTTACTAGAACAAATTCATAAATTAAAAATGAAGAAACAAAACCTTGATATCAAATCATCAGCAATTCACTTTTGGTTGAGAGAGCCTGTTTTGAGCCCTGGAAAGGCCAATGCATTTGTAAGTTATAATCTCTGGGGACTTCATGTGAATATACAGGATTTTCTTACTATGTAAGAGGAACATCTCCCTCCTGAGCATGGAAAATGTTTCTTCCACCTGATCTCTGGCTTGGCTACTGATCCAAGCAGTTATTGCCCTCCTGGCTATCCAAGCTTTAAACTGAAATTAGTGTTTTATCCAGACTGTTCGGCTAAACCAAGCTGAGTGCAGTAACTGAGCATGCACTTGCACAGTATCCTGCTGGTTCTCAGGTGCTTAAAGAAGTTGTTCTGTTCCCTTCCATGCACCAGCTTTGGCACTTGTTTGGCTGCACAGAGAGCCAGCTCAGTTTATTAACTGGATCATTGGGTGTGCAAGTTGAACTAGCTTCTGCTGTGAGGTGAGTGCCAGAACCAGCACCAGGAATGGAGCCTTGAAGTGAAGAGTTTGGGAACAACACCGCCACTTTCAAGGCTAGCTGGCTGTCTTATTGCTTCAGCTGCACCCTAAAAAGCCAGTCTGTGCCTGCTTCTGTGGGGCAGCCTCTGACAGAGGAGAGGGCAGGGCTGTTGGAAGCTGTAGCTCTGTAAGTTGCCAAGCATGATTCAGCAGTGGTTGCCTGAAGGCCCTCAGTCTCCTGGAGCTGGCCTCAGGTGCTGAAAAGTTAATATGCAGCACATGACACTTTCCTAAACTCTATCCATGAACATAATCTGCATGGCGCGTGTGCAGGGTTAGTGAGGGGATGCTGACCTTTAGCTGAGAAAATTTCCAGTACATCTGTTCAACTAAAGATTGATCTGCAAGATTACTGTATGTGAGATGGTTACCAGCTTTGTATTCAGCTGAACATAGCTTAAATGTTTGCATATACATTCAAATGTTTGCACTGTATGCTTATACCATTTGTACTAAGAGCTGTCTGTTTGCAGAGATGGTGGGTCAGGCACATTGGAAGTGCTGGTTGGTTTCTTTCCTGTATCTATTGAAACACCTTATTTTCAGCTATTGTAGTTCAACTGCTGAAACTTGCCTTGTGCCAAAATATGGCAAGCTGTAAAACCAAAACAACACCCCTACTTGCCTCTTCACCTAAAATCGCACTCACATCTAGTTATTGGTACTTTATGTGATCTATCTGAACTTGAGCTGAGGAGTTATGCTTCCCTGGCACAAATCCTTATTAAGACTGGTTTAAGAGACTTTAGCACTCTCTTGGACTCCGTAGCTACTCAAATTTCTCTAAGTGGCCCTGCTTTCAGCTGATGAACAGCATTAGGCTGGTTCAGGTCATTAAGATGGCAGAGAAGTTAGGGATTACATACTGGAAAAGTGGTAGCTTAAACTGGTTTGAACTGTTGTGGTAGTTCACACTTCTATTATTTTCATTGTTGCTTTATATTACTTAAGCATGGGATGCTGCCAGGAGAGTGATCTTGATCCGTCTGCCCCTGGGCTGGCTTTCCCTCAGTTATGCTGGCACCAGTGTTTCCATGAAAACATTGCTTTTCTGAGCAAGTGTGGTAGGAATGAGAGTGGTTGCTCAAGTCAGTTATTTGATGTGGCCCATCATTCATTAGTCCTAATGCTGGCACAGAGGCTGACGATTGGTAACTGGAGTTGGGGAAGTGGGGTGGGAGTGTGCTAGGTACCCCTTTCACCCAGTAGCACTTTGCACTGATTCTGGTTTCACAGCCACCTTCAAGTGTACTGCCTCAGCTGTAAAACAGTAAACCTGATCTGTAGGATATGGCCTTACAAAGCAAACAGTGGTTCAAAGCAGAAGCTGCAGCTTCTGAAGTGCAGCTGGAAGTGTTTAACCTGCAGAGAGGGGGAAGGAGATCACTTAGAGTGTCTGTACTGCCAAAGGATCTCTCACAAAAGTGCGTTCATGAGTGCAGGAGGCATTGACCAGGATAACTTGCTTTAACACTACTGAAATAGTATTTGTGACTGCTGTACTAGGATTTGGTTAGCCACATGAGGAGGTGTTCTGTTTAAAGTCTGGTTGAGCCCAGGGATGCAGGCATTTAAAGCAACTTGTCCAATACATGAAAGGCAGCATACAGAGCAGCTAAGCTGGAATGTGCTCGTGTTTTCATCTGAGGCTGGATAGAACTTTGAAAGTACGGTCAGCATTTGTATGTATATGCAGCTGGGTCCTTGAAGAAAAATATTTGAGAGAATAATTGGTGTAAATCTTACTGTTTATTGTCAGTAGGTTTATTATTTAGAGCCCTTGGTTCTCAATTCATGTTTAGGATTACAATATCTTAACAAAACCAAACCCTATTTTGTAACTGCAGTGGCTCCTTTGAGTAGAGTTATTCTTAAATGTGTCTTAGTGCTGGGACTCAGTTTTTCATTGGAACTATTGTGGGCTAAAAGATTTTTAGGACAGACTATTTTTGAGTACTTAAAGGCCAAGAAATGTTTTAAGTAATGCTAAACACGATCTCACTGCAGGGGGGTTGGACTAGGTGACTCTTAAGGGTCTCTTCCGACCTAAGCCACTCTATGATTCTGCAAAATGTGTCTAAACAATTGAAAGTTTTAATGAAATGCTACTGAATAAATTACAGGTGGTGATGCCGGAGATTAGGTTAGATGGTTATGGGTTTCTTTTCTTTTGGCCTTGATTTATACGCTAAACTTGCTATTTTGGATTTTTGAAGCATTGTTTGACCACACACAAAATCATAAGGAAAAAAAAAATTCTCTGAGCTGATATTATATGTCATGGTTAGGAACACTTTGTCACAACAAAATGTATTTCTAAATTACTTTAGTGGATTAAATAAAAATGCACTGATATTTCAATGAGGGATTATTGTCTTTTCTTCATTTCTTACGCATTAAAGTTGTAATCCCACTGCATTTTTATGCACTTATGTATTTTTGTTAAAAAAGAAAGTAGTTTACGTTCCAATAAAGTAAATGGGATGGGAGTGTGCTAGGTACCTCTTTTGCTTATATCTATTTTTTTTACCTCACAAATTTTTATTAAAAGGTTTACCTTAACCTCTAAAGACTGCAAAAAGGGGAAAGCAAATTCCCTTGTGTTTTCTGCTATACAGGTCTAATATTTGCTGTTTGTACTTTGACAGCCTATGCTAAAGTTCACACATTCTTGTTTAGAGGTCTGAATCCAATGGTGAATGGGCTCTGATGATCTGAAAAGGCACCTCTGTTGTCTGTAGGCTTAAATTTGATATATGGGCTTTTGTGTCTTTGGTAGAAAAATTAGAGGCACTGAGTATTGAAAATGTGTTGAAATGTTGAATTCAAAACGTGGTGTCTAAGTAAATGCTGGTGAACTTGGTATAAGAGCATGCAGATACATAATTTTTCTTCTATAGAAGAAATAATGTCTTTGTGGGAAGGATCATTCAAAAAGTGGCAAATTGGATATAATGATTCTTTTGTATAATTTTTTGTGTGATGTCTTTAAGTGGAAGTTGTGATTCAGTTTATACCAGCTAATCAGTTAATATTTTTGAATGGTCTTCCATTAGTCTTCTGTGAAATATATACTTTTAATTCTGTACTTCATAATTGTGACTTGAGCTCTGTTTTGTTTAATGAGTACTTTTAAAGAGACTTCAGCCTTTGTGCCCCTCCCATGGGCTGTAAGGTCTGGCAATGGAAGATAAAGCAATTTGCAATTCATAAGGCTTTTAGAAGGGCAAATGTGTCTTGCGATTGAAATTGCAGCAGTAAGTGTAACTGTGAATTCAGTTAGAACATAATATATTTTAAAGTTCCTTTGGGATATATCCTAAAGGATAACTGAATGTAAGCAGTTCTTCATAATTTTCAATACTTCTCATTTCTTTAACTGATTGAAAAATCTTTTTTTCCCCCTCCCAGGGAAGAAAAAAAACCAAAACAAACTATATTTTTCCAGCTCCTCTTTGAAGTTTGTAGAGGAGCTCACTTCATATCTTTCAACCCAGATCTTGCTTGACATGAGAAACAAAATTAACTTTAACGTAGTTTTTCCTGATAGTGCTTCTGTGTTAGAGATATTTATTTTTTTTTGTCCTCAATGGGAAAGAAATGAAAATATCAGTAGTACTGTCAGGTGGGATCAATGTGTTCTGTTTAAAACAGAATTCTATTTGGAGAGGGATGAAAACCTTTAATGCTGTGTTTTGTTTTGTTTTTCTTATGCAGGAATAAAAAACTACTCTAACTGGCCTACCATCCCACAAGTATACCTCAATGGTGAATTTGTTGGTGGCTGTGATATACTCCTCCAGATGCATCAGAATGGAGATCTTGTAGAGGAGCTGAAGAAGCTAGGAATCCGTTCAGCACTTCTGGATGCAGAAAAAGACCAAGACAAAAAGTAAAATGAGGAGAAAAAAAAAATGCTGTGACAGGAATAAAGCAAATCTTTGATAAGAACTTGTTACCAGTAAAGCCTTACATACTTTATTTAGTTCAAAAAAGGCATCTTTTTGAGTTGACACTAAGATTTATCTGTGAATGTCTGTTAGCTCATAGTAAATGTAGTGATCATGGTATTTTAATGTATGGATATTGTGAAAAAGTCAGTATAACCACTGCACTGTAAAGCATACACTTGTGGAAGCTTGTGTTCAAAAAAAAGTTCACTTCTAAACACATTCTCTTCTTGACTGAGGTGGAAGTAAACCAAAAGAATTAATAGTATTTTTTATGGACTTTTTGAGTGTCTTTTTCTCTTCACAAAGAGCTTTTTCATTCCCTTGCTCCTCTTGAAAAGGTGTTAAGTAATAGTGCATCAGTTTTGCTGTATAACTCCTGGTGGTGAGACTGCCTAATCACATATGTTACAGAAGAACAGTCTTCAAACAGTATAGGAGAAAAAGAGATTATATATGAGTGCATGAAACACACTTTTATTCCAAAGGGTAAAAATAAAGAGACTTCTACAAATACATGTAAAATGGTCATTATTACTTTGTAACTTTCTGATGGCTTTTAAAAGATTGCTAAGAATTGTGCCTAAGGATTTTATAAAACCTTTTCTACCTCTTGCAAAAGAGCTTTTGCCCCTGCCTTTATTCTTCATGTAGTGTAGTTCTGTGTCAGTGCTAAAATGGGGGGATTGTTTAGAGCTTCAGTATTCTAGCTTGAATTAGTATGGGAGAATGCTTCAGTTTCTACTGTAATCTTGTATTATTTGCTAGTTACGGGTTATCTTTTTATATTTGTTGTACTTCCAAGTATTTTCTCCGGACTGCTGTGCTCTGAAGAACATTGTTTTCAAACATGGGATTAACAGATGAAATGTTTCATGTAGACAAGATGAGTGCAGTAGAGACAATACTGAATTAGATACATATTTCTTTGTGGAAAGTCTGTGACGTCTTTACTACGTATCTAACCATGTTTCCCTAAGTGAAAACAAATTATATTAATCAATATAGCTTCAGCTGTACAGCAATACTGCTAAGGTTAAAAGTTAACCAATCTGTTTCTAAATGCAGTTTACTTTGATATAAACCAATTTGCATGTGAACTATGCAAATGATTGGAAATAAACTGTATTTTATGTTGATCGTCTACAATAGTTCCTCTTTATTTTAAATAACTAATGAAACTGATACTACTTTTGAAACCTAAAATGTTTCCTACTGCATAGCATGGATAATGTGTTTTAGAGAAAAGAAAAATTATGCATGGTCAGTGGAAGAGGAAGTCAGACTGGAACTCGTAGATGAGAGAATTGATGCAAGTTCCAGTTCTAAGTCTCTACTGTCCCCTTGAGCAAACTGTCCAGTTGGAGAAACTATACAGTTACTTCACAGAATTTGCCAAACTGGTTACAGTCATCATACTGTATAGTCTTAATGCAATCAGTATCACCAGGATTAAATACAGTATGTTCTCTGCATATTCACTTGTTCATGACAGCTGCCCAGTACCAGTAGAGGTGACAGAATGACTACTAAGCATGAATAAGTTAGACCCAGAGGCAGTCACTAGTGGCTTGAGTGCAAGATTTATTTCACAGGGTGTCAGGGGTTGGAAGGGACCTTGGAGATCTTTGAGTCCAACCCCCCTGCCAGAGCAGGATCAGACAATCTAGCACAGGTCACAAAGGAATGCAGCCAGACAGGTCTTGAAAATCTCCAGAGAAGAAGACTCCACAACCTCTCTGGGGAGCCCATTCCAGTGCTCTGTGACCCTTACAGTAAATTCATATACCACATCCCATTCATGAAATGCAAAGCTTTATGTATAGATGGTAAGTTCTGAGTATTTCAGCATTAACCTCTCTTTGAATTAAAATTAAATACACTTTCTTATGGCTAATCTTTCACAAGCAGTTTTTGCCATTTTGAATATAAAATATTTAGAAAAATTAATGATTTTTGAAGTCCGGTTATTCTTGTCAAAAGACCCATTGAAAGGGATGTATACAGTAAACAGGAAGGTAACAAAGAAAAATTATTTTCTGCTTCAATGGTAAACTTTTATTCTGACTACTAAATAAATGTGTTAAAAACCCAAATCCCTCAATTGGCTATTTCTTAGAGCTCTATTCTTCTGCAAAAACTGAATATTTTTCAGTACCATCTTGTCATGGTTTAGAGTCAGGGTGGCCCCTTAGACCTGTCACAGGCGCATCTAACACATCTACAAATAATTTAACATAAAGGTAACATTAACATCATTAGGCCTTTATCCTGTAAGCAGGAATTTTTTTCTCCCAGCATGAGTTCCTGCTTTTACCAAAGCTATGAAAGTTTTTCTATTTTCTCTCTTTCCTTTTCCTTAAACTTTATAGGTTTTAATTACTTGGTTAAAATTCTGCATATCATAGTGTTTATATCCATCCTTTGCCTGAGTAAAAGCAACAGTGACACCACGAAGCATGAGTGACAAAGTAGGAATATAAAATACGACACTTTTGCCTGCATTCCTGTGCAAATCTTTCCAGGCTGTGAGTGAGAGCTGTTGTTTTATGTATGATATCTAGATAAGTGTTAATGTTAATCCAACTGCAATAATAATAATAAATTACTGTGGTCTTAGGTCGTAAAACTTCAGATGTTCACAAAGAGGCTTATTTTGGGAGCTGACTGAGAGTGCTTTCCACAAGAAACTAATTCTCAGTTTGATCATTTTAGAAGTTGGGCAGTATTCTGCACTCTGCTCAACAACTTTTGCTGTTTCTCAGGGGTGAGGAATTTGCACCTGCTTTTCTCGTGCAATTTGGCAATGAGAGAAAGCAGCTGGTGATATTGGAGCTGGGGTAGCAATCAGTGGAGATACTGGGGTGCTGCTGCTAGCTGGAGACATCCACAAGGAGTCCCTGGTTGGGAGGATGTGAATGGTTCTGTTGGGTAAAGGGTGCTTACCGCCCCCCCCCAGAAGGAGTAGCTTATCACAGGATGTGAGGGGAATAATGGGGAAAAACCTGCTTGTAGAGGTAGTAGTGCTCAGGGGCAGGGCTTGGGAAGGCTGCCGGAGGTTGCTGAGAAGGCTGGCCAAGAGCATAGGTGGGGAGTTGCCATTCACCCTTTGGTGAAGAAAAAAGCAAAGCTACCTAGTCTTGAGTTTGGTCTGCTGGGGTAAGAATGCAGGTGTCAGGGCTCTGATGAGCATTGCTACCTGCATGGCTTCTACAGAACAAGGTTGTATGGAGCTGCCTTCTCCAACATAGTGTAGCCCCATTCCTGCTATTTGTATTTTAGTAGGTTGTACTGGGCATGCATTCTGTCTGGCTGCTTCTCTGGTGAGATGCTCATTTTGGCAGTATTGCACTACTGAATGTTTACAGTGAGACAAATACATTTAAACTATTAGCTATGATTGTTATTCTATTATGATATTGTTGTAGTATATGAATGGTTGCCATTCTGGAAACCATTATCATAATTATTGACATTTTATACTGAGGATGCCTTTGGTGATGCTGTTGTGGAAAAAGGCTGTGCTGAGTGGACCAACCTGTTCACCAGGTCATAAATTAAGCTAATCCTTTGCATTTTCTAACAATTCTCACCCTTTACTGATAAAGCAGGGTGGCCTGATTGGCAAATGAGGTTGTGCATATTCCAAAGAGGAGGGAGGGTTTCTTTCCTCTTCTTGAACTGGTCCTGTTGGGGGGGGCAGAAAGATGTGGAATATGAATGCATGTTACTGTGCTGCTAGTTTTGATTTGGGAGGATTTGAATTAGTTAAAAGTAGATTTCCTCAGAAAAAGAAGCAGTTAACAACTTAGGACTTCTTAATGGGTTACATGGTAAGTGTATTTCTCAGCCCTAATGACCCTTGGCTTAATTTTGTTAACAAATGTTAAGATGTGGTCAATATTCTCTGTTGCTTGTCTAGTCTGAAAAAAAAAAATTTACAGTTTAAATGCCCTGAAATATTTGAAATACCTTTATTTGGGTCTGATGATATGAAGGCTTATTTTCACATTCTGAGTTCTTTTAATTCTTTTTTAAAAGTAGGCTAGAAATCTTTGGCAGGGTTTTTCTAGGAGTCTGTTAATAATAACATATTATGTAGAAAACAGTCAACTTTGAGAACATGAAATCAAAGGATCATACCAAGGAAAATATCTTATGAGTTGGCACCAAAAAATCCCATCAAAGCCCTGTTAGTGCCTGTATCTAAGAAGGGCAATATTAAAATGCAGAGCTGGCAGACTGAGCAATAAATCCTTGTCTAATCTGGTTTGCGTGTCCCATCTGCAGAAACTAGATCTTCTTACCCAGGGTTTTTCATCATCTGTATTACAGGATTGTGTAAGAAAAAAATGCTCATTAGTTACGAGATGTGTGTTACCTGTGAAAGTCTGTGAGCAAAGGTAGAAAGAAGGAAAAGTAAAGGGATTTGGAAGGTTTTGGACTGTGAATTGTGCTGGGTGGTGGATCAAATTTGTTTTTTGTCTGAAAGGGTTGAGATTAAAACACTGCTCTGGAAGAGGCTGTTGTTAATTATTTGGTTTTGACATTTTTTTTTGTCAACATACTGCTTGTTGCATTGAATAGTTCTGTCTTAAAGCACTGCTGTCTCTTACATGGTGTGGTCATGGCTATAATGGCTATAGAAACTCCTGACTGATTTAACTGATTCAGGCCTATCCTGATACATCTCTTAGGGAAAACAGGTTTCAGTTACACAGAAAATAGGACTAAATTAGCTAAGTGGATTCAGGTTTTATTTTCACTTTTTTTTTTTTTTTAATAATTAAAAAAAAACAAACAAACAAACAAAAAAAACAAACAAAAAAAACGTGCCAAGCCTCACATTTTATGTTCAGGCTTTAACTGATTTAATCTAAAGTAAAAACAAGAACCTCAGTATCGTTGGGGCACAGAATTTGTGCTGTTTAACAGATAGGGGTAAACCAGCAGTTTTCAGGTCAAATGTAACTGTTGTTGTGTGCTTTTTTGTGTGTGTGCTTTTTTTTTTTTTGTTTGTTTTTGTTTTTGTTTCTTCTTGAGAAGCTTCTTTGCATATTTCTATGAGAAGTATCAAAAGCAGAATTATACTGTTATATATCCTGATTGATTTAGGAATGAGGGAAGAGATTCTGATTTATAAATTATCATGCATCTTTTTTTGCACGTGCCTCATTTCCCTAGAAGTAAGGGAGTAGGCCAGGAGCAAAGGAGATTTCAGTTAGAATGACCATCAAACTGTATAAAATTCATGGTAGTCATAGGGTGTGGCTGAGACAAACGTACACTGCTCTTTATAATCAACAAACATTCAAGTCTTCATAGTATTGAAGATCACTTCTTAATCAGACAGCAGAAATGCTTGCAGGACAGCAGGCTGCTGGCTTTTGCTCCCTTCTAAGAGGAAAGAAAATCTTTTAAGGGTGACTTTTAGTCTCAAATGATTTTAATGTTTTTAAGACCTTTTGAATCAGAGTAAATAAACATAGTAGACTTCCCTGAAGATGGAAGGAGTGCTAGAAACTTTCCTCTAACTGTTGAAATACACATTGTAATTTCCAAAGTAAATATATGCAGGGGTTGATGGTTTGCAAGGACCTAAGAGTCCAAGAGCCAAGTTCAATACTAATTTTGAAATGGCTTTGCTAATTAAAGAAGTCAATTCTAACCAACAGTAGAGGAACAATGATTTTTTTTTTTTTTTTAATTGTTGTAGCTGTTCTACATAAAAAGCCATGTGATTGCTCCTACACATACACTGAGATGCTGGCATGTGTGTCTGTGGTTTTGTAGTTATATGTTGTCCCTTCTAACATAAAGCTTGTACAGGGTCCTTACTCAGCATTTTTGAATATGAGTTTCTTTAAAATTTTACTTACAGCGAATTAAGACAAAACGGGCTTTGGAAAAGTGTTGAATTGGAGAAAAATAATGGAATTACACTTTCTTTTTTTTTTACTTGTTACATAAGCACATTCTTCCAAAGCCTGAAGGATTTTATGTACAATTTAGCATAAAAACAATGAAGTAGGGCACTTGAATCTTCATTTTGCAGACTAATATAAACTGAAAAACAGAGAAGGGATTTGCTACTTGTGCTGTAACAAATACATAGAGAATAAAGTTTTGGAGGCTTCATTTTTAAATCTATGATCTTGTGAGTGAAAAACACCTGCTTTTAAAGAGGTACTTTTAAACATTTTAGAGCTTTCAAATGCACACTACAACTAGTATCTTTGAAATACTGTCAGACAAGATTTTTCTGGTGAATATTCATTTTATGAAACCTAATGTTTCTGTTCTCTGCCATTTCACTTGTCTAAAAATCTAAACAGCACTTCAAGTAGATGTAGGGGTTGGGGGTTTTTAGTTTTAGTTTGTGGGGTTTTTTTTCTTTTTTTCTTTTTTTCTTTTTTTTTTTTAAGACAATTTAGATGTTCTCTGAAAAGCAGTGCTTTTTGATTCCTTCAAAGAGGATGTGCTCCATGAATGCTGGGCACATGTTCAAACCTTCATGGCTGGGGAGACAACAGTTTTAGGACTGGTATTCAAGATCGGTGCTTGTACTGGTGATTTAAAAAATATACAGAATCTGAGATTCTTCAGTATTTCAGGCATTTATTCACATGTCTGTGATGCCTCATAAGAGACATGCAGTAATATGTGAAAGGAATCAGGTGCAAGAAGACTGGTAAACCTGAAAGTAAACCAAATAAAAGCAAACAAAATAAAAAGGAAGGTTGCAGAGGGTCTCTTTGGGGAGATGCTCTTGGGGTGCGAGTTGCCGGCAGCGGGGCGGTGTGGCCGAGACCACCCAGGAGATGGTGCTGTTGAACCGGGGAAGCGGCATAGCCCTGACCCAGAAGCATCTTTCAATGCAGTCCTCCCTGTTTTCCATCTGTGTTGCATGTTATTCTTTGGGGTCCTCGTTTTCTTTTGGGAGAAGAAGGTGTCAGTGTTGAACCCGGAGTGTATGCCAGCCTGGTATGTAATGCCATTCCCAGGCAGACAACCCTACGCCCTCGGCAGAGATGACGCTAGTGCTTGAAGGCGATATTTTTTCCTTGGACTGCGTGGCTGGCGAGATGGTAACGCCGAGGCAGGGAGCAGCTTCACAGCTCATTGCCCTCACCGGAGCAACTGCCTGAGAAGCACCGTGCTAAAGCCAAGCGATCTCTGGGTGCCTGCTGCGTCGCTGAGAGGGGTGGGGAGCGGTGCGCCTGCTCGCAGGGGCTCCTCAGGGACCCCCCGCCTGCCAACTTCCCCCTGCCATCTTCTGAGGAGGCCTGTCCCCAAACACACGTGTCTGGGAAAGGTAAGCGCAAGGGTGGCTCTGTTGCTCCACGGCGAGGACTTGAGCACTGCTGAGAGTGGGACACAATGTGATTTCACTGCTGGCGTGCAGTGGGTGTGGGATGTACAGAGCAGAGGTGTTGCAAGCACCTAATGGGGTGCGTGGCTCCGGGCCACCTTCATCCTGTGTCTCAGGGCACAAGGTAATCACCTCCCTCCTGCACTGGTGGGCCACAGCTAGCATGTGGGTCTGCAGCTGGTTGAGGATGGGAGAATTTGAGGTGGAAAAGGGGGATTTGGGCTTCTTTCAGTCTGGGGTGTCTCAGCAGAGGAAGAGGTCAGATGGTTGTGGTGACATTTCCTGTTGATTCGGTATTCTATTAGCATCCTCTGGCTCAGTTCAGAAGCTTCAAATATGGCCAGAAAAGATCAACAGGAGCTGGAACAGGTCAGCGGATGTTTTGGCAGTGGCTGTAGTAGCACAGTCACCAGACTGAGTATTTGCAGAGTATTTAATGGAAGAGTTCAGTAGAGGCCTTTTCCCCTGTTGCAGGAGGGCTTATGAGTGTTTCTGCATGTGTAACCAGACAGTGACCAGGTTTATTTGTCTGATAATCAGCAGCATTAATTCCCCAAGTCTTCTGCCTGAGCTCTTTGCCATCTGAATGGGTATTACCAAAATTAGGTCTTTCTACATTCAGGCACAGAGGCAGAAAGCAAGCCTGCTGCAGGTATTTGAATGGTTTACAAGGCCTTGCTAAGTGCAGCCACTGTTCTGCTGCAAAGCCATTTTGAGTTTGTTGCACCCAGCTCTCTGTGGCTGGAACAAGCTTGGCTGCCAATGTCAAAGTGGTTGGTGAGGAGAGAGCCATTTGTGGGGAGTGTGGTCAAACCACATGTGGTGTGGACCCACGAGGGAGGCCAGTGGTATAAGGATTTGAGGATTATGTCTGTTGTGCTGTATTTCATCTCTCTTCCTAAATCATTAATAGCAATTCAATGGCCAGAGGAAGGCTGATTTTTGTAAATTTTTTTTTTTCCCCAGCTATTTACAAAGCTGACACTTTGTGGGGGATTTTACTGTGCAAGTAATCATTTGGCGGTGCATGAGGAGGAAGCTGGGTAGGGAAGGGTTGAGAAACCCTCTTGTCCAGTGGTAATTAGGTGTGTTAGCAGCAGGAAAACAGAAGAGCATAATAAATAAACTTCTAACAATTTAGGAAGGACCATGACAGAAATAATGTAGCCTGAAGCAAGCCTGGTCAAATAACCTCACTTTTCATGTGAGGTTGAGGTACAGTTCAGCTCACTCTGTTGAAGAACTGTCATGTTTTAGATCTGGGGCTCAAAGTTGCTCAAGTCCAGGCCTTGGGAGTGAGTGCTATGAGCAGGAGATGGTGTAGGATTCAGGCCATGAGTTTACTTTGATCAGTGTGGTCTTGTACATCTCTGTCTCGGAAACATAAGCTCTTCCTACATGTTCAAGGGGGGGGGTCTTATCAGGCACCAGACTGTAAGTTGCATATTTGTTTTAGGGACCTTTTTGCACTGAACTCTTGGATGAAATAAAGTGCTAAGGATCAGCACAATGGCTCAAATGTAAAGACCTCTCTCTTCCTACACCCCAAACTATTGCTATAGCATTAGACTTACTTTCACCTCTGAAGCTTTGTTATTATTTCTAAGTCAGGAACCCTGCCCCAACAAGTGGGAGAGAGTGTGCTTTCTTCTCTCCTGGTGCCCTGCCTGGTGGCCAGGTCCTTCATTTGAGATGAGCAATGCTGTCTTGACCTCCCTCATGTGCAGCCTTTCCATGTCCTGTAATCACTATAGTAAGTATAAGTATACTATACTTATACTTTAAGTATATAGTAGGCAAGTACTGTAATCATTACGTCATTGCAGAAAAGCAGCTTCCACCACCAGGTTGTTACTGGTATGGATTACACATGGGTATGAAATTTCAGATCAGTATTCCCTCCTTTTTTAGGTGCCTAAATCCCAATATCCTGATTTTTGATTCTTCATCTTAAGCAATATGCAGGAAGGAGTTCAAGACAAGATGGTGTCTGGATCTGCTAACATGTATTACTGTAGTATGGCCCAGTATCTTAGTGGGAAATAAAGTACAGAAAGATGACCGAAATTTGGGAACTCAGAACATCTATGTTTTGGTCATGTTGAAAGGGTTAGTCAATAAAGTTCCTGAGTGAAGAGTACAGGAATAGAAATCCTTAAAGATGCCACACATTCCACTTAAGAACAACAGTCTGGAGGGCATGTATGTTGCTAAAAAAAAAAAAAAAATACTAGGCAAGCAAACATGTAACTGATACAATGGAATAGCAGGGCTGGAGAGCTTTTTTGAGTCAAGTGGGAATCCTTTCAAATTTGAAAATCTATCTTTATCTTTCCAATACACTGATTTATTAATCAGGGTAAAGACTAAGTGAAAGGGAAATTCAACATGGTGGACTGTAAACAGCTAGAGGTACAAAATAAGAATGCTTCAGCTTTGTCAGTCAGAAGAGTAGGAATAATTAATTGCTAGTTTAGAAACAGTTTCACTGAAGATTAAAGGCAGAAATTAAAGAAGATAAAGGCATTGCTGAGAATCTAAATTATTTCTTTGCATCACTCTTCAGCACAGAGAATATCAGAGCAATACCTACAGGGACTTGCTCTTTTCTGGTAATCAGGATGTGTCAGAAGAAGAGCTGGAACAAATCGATAATTTAAAAAGCAGCAAATCATCAGCTCCAGATGGTACACTGAAAGGTTCTGAAGAAGCTTAGTATGAAATAGCTGATTTGCAGCAAAAATATGCCTTCCCTAATTAAAACCAGCTATTTTATTGGAGAAGTGGAGAGTAACAGTTATACCCAGAGATAAAACCAGGATTGAGATAATTTGGGGAAATGCACGCTCTCTTTACCCAGACATATATTTCTGGTTTATGAACTGGTTGTAAACAGAATGGAAAACAAATAAACAAAGGGGAGATGTTGTCATAATAGGATCTAAAGAGCAAGGTTTCTATAAAGAAAAATCATGTCTCATCATTAATCTGTTATCTCCAATGGGGCCAGTCTTATCATGGCTAAAGAAGCAGCAAGCACTGTAATTTATCTAAACTTGAAAGGACTTTTGGTTTATGTGGGATACTGTGAATCAAAGAGAGGGGGGCTTGGCTGTATATCTCTTGGCTGACATGATCGTGCCAGGCTGCATGTCCAAAAAGCCCTGACCTTCCTTGACATATCCATGCTGCAGCAGTCCCATGCCTTTTTCCTGCTCTGTAATGGTATTATGCCACCTATGTGACACCAAGCCCTGCTTTCACCTGCCCTAGGAGGTGAGAAACCAAGAAAGGGGACAAGTGATCTGTTTCCAGCCTCTCAGAGAGGTTAGCTGCAGGTTGTTTCTGTGTGTCTGTTAGGTTTATGAGTCTGAAAAGTTGAATATTGTTGAGAAAGCTGACATGTTGCTTTTGAATTTAAAGTCCTGCATAGGATATAAAGGCCATTCTGGGGAAGCACAGAAAGACAGAAGCTAGGAAATGAGGAGCAGCAGCAGCAGCTGTGGAGCAATGCCTGCACATAGCACCATGATAGCAGCTTCGTGGCGGATGCATACAGGGGGAAAGAAAAGTATTAACAAATAAGTTAGATCCCTCCAGCAAAATTCTAGGGGCTGGCTGAATCCTCTTTACCACCGTCAGAGTCACTCACTAGAGATATGTACAGTACTACTGAATTAGCTATGTAAGAGGAGGAATTTGGTAACTGGGAAATAAAACATTAACATGGCAAAGAATCTAACTTCAGAAGAAAAAGGTAGAGGGGTTGTAATAATTTCCTGCCTCCCCCCAGTGCTATGCAGGAATTAATTAAATAAATTTTCAATGTCAACAGTTTCAATGTTTAACAACATCCCTGTTAAGTTTATAGTGAATACTTTAGATGAGCTGAGAGGAAAATGTCATCAGAATCCATAGCTTTACCCCTAACGATGTCTTTTATCTTAATTTTATGAGAATTGGGATTGTTTGAGGCCTTCTTATTGTGTTATCAGCAAAGGCTGACAAACTGCCCATGTTACCTGGAAAAAAAAAAATCTCAGTAGAATTCTGTGGAACAACGTTAAAATAAACCAAACCAACAAGCAAGAAGCTTTAACAAATATTTCATGTCTAGACCCTTTGTTAGTAGAAATTAGCAGTTTAATTAATGTCAACCAGTGGTTCTTTGCTCATTTAGACAGATGAAAGAGCTACTGCTTCCTTTTTTTCCACTTTGCCTTTATCCTTTATTTTTGCCTGTCAGTTCTCCTCCTCCATTTCTTCTGGTCTCTGCTTCAATATATTCTTCCCTCATTCCTAGGATCTCCTTTTCATTGCCTCCCTCTCCCAGGTGTGTGATGCTGCAGCTGCTCGTCTTCCTCTATACTTCCTCCTGCCTCCTTGTAGCATTGTCAGCTCAGAGTTGTACCGACTCTGGTGCCAAAGAGTCAATTATACTAGCAAAGCTAATTAGAAGGCATAGGATGCTAAGCCTCACTCTTGAGATCTGTATAACTCAACATCGCAGTTTGCTCGGATTTACAGTACCATTAAATTATATAAACTAAAAAGTAAAAATAATTTAAAGGCTTCTGAAATAAGTCTGGTGTTTTTCTCTCTGTTCTGTGCAATTATTTTTGTTTCAGTAAGTTCCAGTATACAGCACTTCTAGTGTTTCACCGGGTATTTGGTAGGGAACAGCATCAGCCACAAGATGCCTGAAGAAATGTTATATTTATTTACGGGGGATAAACTAGACTGTAGATTTTAGAAAGATGGTGTTTCACCTTTTTCTTTAAATTTTCTATTCACTCACAGAAGGGAGGAAAGGATGGTGCAGAAATGCCCAGGATACTTTAAAATTAGCTAATTTAGATGCAAAATCAGTTTAGCCATGGTAGCATGGAGCAGAGCAGCATGGCCGATTCACTCAGCTCCCTAACAGTCCCAAGGTTTACACTGCTCAGTGTGACTTTTCCTACAAGAAAAGTCTCCCTTATCTAACACCGTGGGATACTGTGGCTCGTGTCATTACACAATAATTCATTTACTTGGTGTAACAGTTTGATGATATGCAGGGTTGTGGGCTTTTCCAGGTGCAAGATCCCCAATAGAGTTGAATTGCTAACCCTTCAAGGTAAGTAGGTCCCAAAGGTCCTTCCTCTCCATTTATGAAAACACTCACAACTGTCAAAGTTCAAGAGAAACAAGACCCTACAAAAAACTGACTTGTACATCAATGCCATCATCAAATGTTTCTTTAAAACTGTTTTTCATGTCTGGATCTCGGACTAACGTGCAGTGATGTCATTACTTCTACACCAGCAGAATTGCAGACAGTTCTGACAACTCTTCTCATACCCAAAACTACTTTGGGCTGCATAACAGAGTAAGATGTTGGTGATGGTTGCCTAGAGCAATTCTCAAAATCATTTTTTTCATCATGAAAACAGAATTTTTTTTTTTTCCTTCTCAGTAGCAGGACTGTGGAATAGGAAATAAGGATTATAAGCACAGTCTTGGGGAAAAGCTTTGTACTAATTATCAATAATATCTTGTGAACTATTAGAAGATGTCTAAGTTGTGAATGTTTGACTGGGTTCCAGCTAGTAGAGAAATAGAGATATGTGTCCACTCATCCTGTCAATATCAGAATAAGGCAAATTGTAACTATGCAGTTTGTGATATTTTTTCTTTTTCCTTTTTTTTTTAAAATTTATTTTAATTTTATCTATCACATCCCCCCCATAGCTAAAGGTAGGGCTATTGAATTGGTGGACGAGTTGTTTTTCATTTATTACATACTAAAAAAATGGAGTGTGAGAGTGAAACTTCAGATCTTTGAGTCTAGGAGGAATTGCTGCATAGTTTTCTACCTGGAGAAGCCAAAGTTAAAGCAAATTTTTCTTGTGTATCATTTCATCTGGTCAGTTATTCTGAGTTTGTTTTCCAGAACTACAGAATTCATCTGGAACTTTAGGCGCTTGATCACTTTGAAAATCATGCCCAAGGGTTTCCAAATCCAGGCCAAGGTCCATGATGTTTTATGTAGTAATTCTGTCACTGAGGATGAAATAGAGGCTTCCTTTTTCAGATAGGCCCTCTTACTTCAAGGATTACAGAAACCTTGCTGATTTAAGTCCTTTCTGCTTTGAGGTAAACTGAGTTCTACCAGGAAGTGCATTCCCCAAGTTTGTCACAAAATGATGCAACCCCAAATAGGATACTGCACCTAAGCCTCCTCTAGTTTATTATCTGATGTTTTATTTTTCTTGTGGAGATCATAAAAAGTGCATAATGGAGCTCTACAACATCCCCTCTAAAGAGTACTGGGAGCTGGTATCATGAGATGATGACAGGAACCTATCAGTTTGAATTGTATAAGGTAGGCAAATCCTTGTTTTGCTGTATCAATAGATGGGTTAATACTTCATTCTGTTCGTTGTCCTGCTTTCACTGGAATTCCAATGCTTAAGCTATTCTAGTGTTTATCATCTTTTTACCTTCTGGGTTTTATCCTTCTGCCTCCATTTGACCATGCTGTGTTGCCACCTTGATATTTGAATCTGGATGTCTCCATTTAGATCTTCTGAAAATGAGTTTGCCCTGTTCTGGCATGCAGAACATTCCCAGCAAGTCCTGGAGACTGCTTTCTGGGGACTTTCTTGACTTTGAGATCACATCCTGGAGGATGGAGATACAGAACTATAATTTGTTTCTCAGAGTTAATTTTCTCCTCCTATTAGTTGACTGTAGATGAGCAGTCACTTAACTTTACATTGGCTCATAAGATTGAAGAGCCCTTACTTGCACTCATATTTTAAATACCTCCTACTATTCCTTCATAATCAGGCTGTTGAATGATAATAAGCTTGAACCCGAAGTACCTCTCTTCTTTACCACATTGAAGTGTAGCTGAAAGCGTCCAAAGTTTGGTGTAGCTGCTAAGAAAGTAATTTACTGTTTTTCAAAACATACTGCTGCTTTTGTTGATATGCCCCACTGGAGCTCAACAGATGTGTATTACTTTTATTACTGTGATGATACAAGCCTGTACATTTTTTGATGAAATTCAAAGAGGCAATTTCATCCTCTTATGCTTGTGTTTAGGGCAGAGCAAACAGTTCAGGAGGAGACCCTGACCTCATGCAGCAGTCTGTATGGGGGCCAAGGTCATTACAACAGAGCACAAATTGTGTGACTCTTAGGCCTTTGCAGAGTCAGAGACTGACTCTGCTGGAATGGCTTCCTCCAGGGCTCAGGTTCTGTTTCTCGTTACATCAATGACTTAACCTGATTTTTTTTTTTTTTTTTTTTTAATCAATGGACTAACACTGATTAACCACCGAGTAGGGTTTGTCCTAGAGACTGTTTCTGCAGTGCCAGCGACAAGTGACCAGTGACACTTGACTTGTTTGTGTTGTGTCTCTATCCTCCTCCTGTATGTGATAGGATACGCAGGCTAAAAAGCTGTAGTGCTGCTGTGTCAGAATCAGTGTGTAAAACCTGGGTAGGTTTTCACATGAGAGTTAAGCAAATACTGGCATTTGTATGGAGGTGTCTGTGTGAAATGGCTCTGTGCTCTGATCATAGTCAACGATGGTCAGTCGGTACAGCCAGAAGGGTCCAGAGAGGTGTGCAAGCACCAGGAACTCAGTTCAATTGCTTAAACTTAGGTGTCTGGTGCCATTTGAGATGCCCTGGAGTAAGTGGGACATCCACAGGGAGTTGAAGATTTGGCATGGGACTTTTGTTGTTCTGGAGTGGCAGCTGCAGGCCACACCAGACATCCTCAGCTGTCAATTTAGGCAGTCAAACCTATCTGTCTGCTTGAGGGTAGGCTGAATTGTACTCAAGGATCTGTTTACTGTATTGGCAAAATCTCCCATTGATTACAACCTGGACACATCACCTGCATGTAGACACCTGGATGAAGGCATCTTCACTTCCAACTGAATCCAGTCCCTTATGGCTAGAGTTACAGGTCTCTCTCCTGGAGACATTTAGAGTTCAAATATCCAGGTAAGCAGTTCCAGAGGGCAATATATTCAGCCTATTTTTAATACCTATTATAGGATGAAATGAATTACCCTCTGGAAGTGCCTTTCATCCAACTGACTACAGAGAGACACTAGGCATACTAACTGTTTAACTTTCAGCTTAAGAAAGTGAAAAATAACCCACCTTTAGTTCAGATGTAATCCTTTTAACTCCACTGACACAGAAAACACTTTCTTCAGTTACTTGCAGGAAAGACTGTATGGGAGACACAGTACTGATATTCCAAATCTCAGGAGCATCTTGAATATTTCTGAACTTTGCAAAATGAAATTGACTTAAAAATAGTTGGAATTCAGTTAAGCATAAGCTAAAAGCTTACTGGTTTCCCTTCTCCAGATAAAACTTTACACCTTTGCAGCCCAAAAAAGCCCTGCATAAGCAAGAATATTTCTCACTCTATTTCCCTGAACAATTTCAGACTTCACCACCTGGGTGGTGGTTTTTGATCTCCTCCGCCTATTTTCCTCCTTAATGAAAGATGAAAAAAACCCACAATTTCACTAAGATTGCTCTGGGAGACATACAAACTATGATGGCTGCTGTGGGATTGATAGAGGAAGTTTAGTGTGGGAGTAATGACATTTTCAAATTAAGGCTGGCTGACCCAGATGCTCTTTATAGACATATCTCATTTAAAAGCTTAAGTGAATTATATGGTCAAAGTTTTAAAAGGATGTAGGAGGGTAAAAACTAGGACAACTGAAAAAGTGCAGCAACAATGAATTTCTGAAAAGTGCCACAGGGACTGTATAAATCCACAATACACTGATCACCCTGGGGACATAGGGAAGTGGAATTCATTGTAGAAGAGTAAAATGTAAATCTTCAATGGGTGTAGTCCGAGTTAACTCTCGTGGGATTAATTTTATTTCCACTGGTGAGAATCCTTCTCTCACCATTACGGACTGATGGCTCTGGTGAGAAGGTGATAGTGTCAAGTTGATGTATCATTAAGCAATATTATTTTACCTCCATAATGTAACATTCTGCAGTTGCTTTGATTAATGAGACAATGACTGGAACATTAAATTGAGCCCACTTATTTATTCTTGATTTACATATACATAGAAAAATGCACATTTACTTACCCAGTAAAATGCATAGAGCTATTGGGTTGAAAGAGCCAAGCAGAGCTTGGCAGCTAGCAGTTTCCTCATGGTCACTATTCTGCACTTAGATCCGTGCAGATGGGCATATGTATGTAGTTCTAAGGAGGCCAGGCAACAACATGACACTGACAATTTGTTGTCTGTATTCCTGTGATGGCTTGTTTATAAAGATCCTAAATGATCTTACAAGGTGTAATGAAAATGAGATCACAAGTATGATGTCAGGAACACTGACAGGCTGCTGAAGTCCAGCATTAGGAGGGGATTTGCACAAGAGCTCACTAGTAAAAATAAGAACAGAGCTGAGATTCCTGGGTCTTGGCTCTGTACCACAAACACAAGGCGCTCTCTAGCTGTCATCTAGGCAGTCCAGGTTTCCCTCTACACGTGCTGGCTGTTGCAGTCACGTGCTGTCTAAAGCGATTATCAACATTTGCTCTGTGCAAATAACTACAATGCCATTACTACTTGGTGGTCTGGAGGTCTGCTAGGTTGATAGCAAATGATTGCAGTATGAGCTCATAAGTGAAATCCTCTCACCTGGCACTATCAAGCTACTGCGCTCCTGTCCAGCAGAGGAATAATCTCCTGTAGGATACCATGTTCTTTTGAGAGGTACTCTGGCACCCAGTTGTCAGCCATGTGTGGTTATGGACCCAGCTGTGTTTCTTGGCTCTAAGTCATTGTCACGATGTGGAGCTTGCAATAGGGCATAAGTTTTTGTGATGGATGAATAGTTCCCTGTGTTCCCTGGAGAAACACCAGGGAGGATGTCCCGTAATAAGCTGCTGAAGATGTGTACAGAGGGAAGACCACAGGGATACTTTTGGAATTCTAAAGTGGGAGATAATGTAACCAGGTTGTGCAGTGCAGCTGAAAATGTAATACTTCCAATGAATCTGTACCAGTCCCTTCCTTTCTTCCCCTCCACATCTGTGCTTCCTTCAGCTCATCACTCTGTACATATTTCTTTCTTTGAATGGGCCCCAAAATCTCTTACTTGCAAATTTCCATAGGCAGAAATGGATTAAAATAGATGAGAAATTAAGTACCTCTGACTTCACATCCACTTTTACCACTTCTTCTAAATCTTTGAGATTATTTTTACCATCCCTTCACTCCTCTAGATGCTGTCACAGCTTTCACATGTCAGCACAAAGCTTCAGCAGCCTCATCAATCAGTCACCCTGCTCGGGACAGCAGGTGCCTTAGCAGGCATTATTTGCTGGAAGAAGCTTCATTTGGGTTAGGCTGCTAGTTGATGTTGGCAGTGGAACTGGAGGAAAAGCATGATCTCATGCACATGGGGGGTGGCTAAGTATGTCACTAGAAAACATCATCCCTCTTTTGGAATAATCCATCTGACAAGTGAAACCACCTTCACTATTAGTTTGGATCATGACAGGAAAAGAAACTATCCTACCTAGAAGACACTGCTTGTCCTTCACTTATATAAGTCAGATCTATGGCTTCTGGGCTCTCACTGAATGCTGCCTTCTCTCTGTACTTTTCCAGCTCATTTAATACAATTTTGTATTTTGTTGTTTGTTTGTATGTGGGGTTTTTTTTTTTTAAGAGTTTAAAAAACCCCATGTATTAATTACACAAATGCTCAGTAGAATGGAAGGCTCATGTCAAAAGGTTTAAGCTTTGGGTTCAATTGGGATAAATGTCTGAATTTTAGCTCTGAACCAGGGGCAGTCTTTGAATGTATAAATAATAATATACACCTGAGATTCTGGTTGAAAGCAAGAAAAAGACTTTTATTCTGATCAGGTTTGTCATCTTTGCTTATCACTATAGCAAATTAGCACTCTTCAGGCAAACAAGTGGCCTGACTAATAACCATGTAACACTTATTCTTTCTTCCCAGCAGTTTTGGTGAGAATGGCCAAGATCTGGCCCTTCAGACCAAGGACTTTAAAAAGCACTTGATATTTTTGAGGACAGTTGCAAAATTTAATACAAATTGTATTTGTTTGGGAATTTGTCTGCTCCTGCCTTGTCCAGGTTAGTCAAATACAGGGGTGTGTGTTCAGCATCCTTTCCATTCCCCAAAGCTACGGGGTGAACGAGTGTCCATAACAAAGCATTTAGCTGCAGAAGCTGGTGCCCAGGAATGGAGTGATCAAATCAGTTAAATCAGAGTCTGGAAACAGGTGAAGGCATAACATTTGGATAGGAATAACACTTTAGTTATGATAACATTGTAGCATTTTAAATATTCATGCATTTAAAAATTAGGAATTTATGTTTTCTTGCCATCTGAGTAGAAAGGCACTGTAGGATTTGGAACTGATATTGAACAGATAAATGAAAACTGGATTTGTCATTGGATATGTGATAAAATTAGGAAATCCAGCAGGGATTTATTTCTGACTAATTAGTAGGACCGTAAGAAGTGTCTGTGGTACCATGTGCTGTGTGAGCAAGTATGTCCTTTCAGTCTGCTTTTCCTTGCATGCATGTTTGCATGTTGTATTTGCAGATTCAGTAAAGAAAAAGTCAGGCTGTAATCTCTTACCAGCTGGCTGTCCGGGTGTATTTCAGAATGTTCAGCTTACGGTAAGGCTGGAAATGTCACCAAGGCAGGGCACTTTGTATTAGTTGGAGATTTCTGTTTCCAGTGCCAAGAAAGACAAAATGGACAAAACATTACCTTTTGGACTTCCATACACACTTGGTTTGAGCACAGGGCTGAGGGTATCCAGCAATACTTTAGTCTGAAGGAACTCTTCTTTCACCTGCAAAAGGTGAGCAGATTTAGGAGCTTCTTTTCTTAACCACCCATGACTGAATACTGTTAGTATTTAATACTTGTATTGAATCTCAGATAACTGCTAAAGTGCTGAGCTGCTGTCTCAACTTATCCACATGCAATTAATAATATTGATCACCCTACATTGATCTTGAGAGTTAATAAATTTTTTTTTTTTTTCCTTAATTTCCCTCAATGAACTGTGCTTGTTTTTTATGACATTTTTCTCTTAAGTTCCTATTGCACTGGGTGCCTGCACACTTGTGGGCATCCTTCTACTAAACTTTTTTTTTTGTTGTTGTTGAGATTCCTACCAGAAGGATCAGAACAACCACAGGGCTAGAAATGGAGAATTGAGCAAACAGGGTTCTGACACAGGGCTCTGAAACACTTTTATTCTCTGCTGCAGAGAAAACCAAACAAACCTGGAATGTCTGAAGTGGTACTACCAACCCAGAGCTTGGTGTGACTGAGAAAAGCTTTGCAGAGCTGTGTTATCCAAGAGACGCATAGTGAGGAAGTTCTGGAGAAGAAATTTACCTCTTCACATCAGTTTTCTCACATCAGCACTAACACCCATTGTTGAAGCGGTGTGTGGAAGGTTGTGCTGATAATCTCACTGCTCCTTCTGTAGACCCAAATGGAGCATGTTGTCCCATAACAGCAACCACCTCGTGCTTCTTTAGCACTGATTTGTCTCCCCCATAGACATGTATAACTGCCCTCCTTCCTTTGGACAACTGGCATCATCTGAAGACACCTTATCTTTATAAAAACATCTTGACAAACTATTCAAACACTGCCTCTTCCCTGTCTTTGTACTCACTCCCCATTGCATCCTCAGCTAAAGCAGATTATTGCAAAATCCATTTAAAAAGCACAGCAGTTTTATACTGAAAGATATCTAGAGGGCAGCAAATCCAGAGGGAAATCTCATCCTTCAGTACAAATGAAACCTCCTCTTTTATTTCATTTCTGAAAAAATCAAGCACAGAGTTACATAAAGCTTTTTTTTTTTTTTCTTTCCTTCCCCCCCCCCACCACACATAAAGCAGCAATAATAATAAGATATCTCTGTAAGGTTGAGGTATAATCATACCTCGGAGCAATTTTAAAATTTGATTAAAGCTTGCTGTGGTGGGCAAAGACTCTGAAGTTCAGGTGTGAGTTATGAAGAAACTGCATGACCACCCATAATTCTATCTGAAAGGAAATGCATTTTTAGAGTACTGCTGTGAGACACAGAATGCTCCTGAGTTATTTGTGCATAACTGCAGTTGATAAGGAGGATATATTTAATTCAATATCAAGATTGTGCTACTGATTGTAATTCTGTTATTCTTCATGTTTGATTCAAATTGTTGGCCAAACAGTTGCTAGAACCCAATTAACTGTTATTGAAAATGAAAATTAAGGCTTTTGTGACATCTTGTTTTACTGTCTACTGCATTCTTCAGAACATTTTGAAACCCTTTGCGAAGTGTTTCCATAATTACACCTATTGAATTTCATGACCAATGTGTACAGTAACAGGGATGCTGGAAACCTCTATCTCATCTCTCTTACATCTTATGTTTGCTGCTTGAGGTTTGGAGCTTGTCAATCATGAAGTTGCTGGAATGCTTAAAAAATATAAATAATAGTTTAAAATTATCCACATAAATTATTTGAGGTTTTGACTCCATTTTTGAAGATTTTCACTTTAATTGGCATTTGCATGTTGAGAGGTGCAAGTAGAGGCAAATGAGTGCAATTTGTGTGAACAGTGGCAGTAACTATAGGAAAAACTAGACAAGCTCCTCTGAGCACACTTGGGAGTATTAGTGCCTAAATGGAAAGCCATGCTGAGTGCTCAAGACACATCCCCAGAATATGCACAATAGAGCTGTGCCATTTGAATTTGACCTTGTGTCCAGCTCAGGCTGCAAGCACTTAAAGATCCCGGGGGAACATCCCTGGCCACTGAAGCTTCTGTTTCAAGCTGCTGGGAGGGACATCTCCCCATTTGCTGCAAAATGGGGTTAGTACCTCAGTTGGCATGATGTTTGCTTTTATATCTTATGATGAAAAATGTGATATGAGAGCAGTGGGTGATTTTTATTATCGGGGCAACATATTTGCATTGAAATAGGACAGGATATATACACGAGAGAGGAGGATGGGGTCTGCATGATGAGTTTTTTTCTGGAGAGCACACCTGAAATGAGGATTCATGTAGTACCCTGTAGCAGTGTAGAACTAAAGCTACACCAGAGCACAGACAACTTCCTGCTAAGTTGATGCTAATCAACTGCTAATGATGCCCAGGTCAGGATATCTCACACAGGAGATGTGACTTCTGCCAGTGACACTCTGTAGCATCACCCTTGATTGTACTGTCCATTTCTTTGACCACTCAGAACAGGCCCATTCCACTAGCAGAGCTTACTGCAAAAGTGGCATTGTTGAGTACGCTGTCCTGTGAGTAGTGGATATATCTGAGCTGTGAGAGGTTAAACTGTTTTTGGACTTCTGTGGTTGCTCAGAAAACTCTTGCTGCCTTGGGCTTCAGAGATTAAATATAAACACCATTTACATCTGCATAAAATCTGAATTGAACTTGAAACTTATGTTCAGTCCAGTGGTGTTGTAGCTGCTGTTAAATTGCTCCATTAACTATAAAGCAAAGTTTAATCTGCTGTGTTTTACTTTTATGAAGTGCTTCTAAGCGCTGTTAATGTTCCCTTTATTGTGTTCCGTTAACTTTACAGGAAACTGAAAGCTTTGTCCTAAAAAAAAAAAAAAAAAAAAGATGATTTTAGGATTAAAATATGCAGGAAAGCAATGCAAAGATTCACAAAAAAGACAAGGAAGGATCAGCGTTACTAGGAAGAATTAAGAGGAACGACACTGGAACAACTTGCTGCTTTGCTTTTTCCTTTCCAAATATCCAGTATGGTCAAAGAGCCCTACTAAATAGATTACCACAAGTAATTGTGGAAAAACGTACCAGTGCAATCCAAAAAGGCAATTACTTTTTTAATTCAGATAGAATTTTTCAGCTTGTAACATGGAGTTAATTGCCTCTTTTTTTCTTTTTTTTTTTTTTCTTCCTTTTTTCCTGTAATGGTCCTTTGCATAGGTTTAGTCATCCTTGAGGGCAGCTGCTCCATCTATACAGCAATTGCCAGATGATTACCTCTTTAATGTTTTCACTGAGTACTTTGCTGGTTAACCTCCTTAACTGGAGAGCTGCTTATTGATATTTATGTCTTGTCAGCATAGAGGTTCATTAAGTATTGGTAAATTACATGTTTTCATATCTGCTGACGTTAGAAATGCAATATGATCAATTGCAGATTGACTTCAGTGCAGCAATAAGAGTGCATTTAACACACATCAGTGGATCACTCATACAAGCAGAGCTGGAATTTTTATGGCTGTTTATGTCTCTCTAATATGCAAGTATAAATTCTCCTGAGTTGAGCAGTCCTTAGTAAAACAAAATGCAAAATTCAGTCCAACAAGTGATCGCATATCCCAGATCAGTTCTCAGCACAGGAAATTTTGGATGGCAGGATACTGAAGATGGTGAAGCAGCTCTGATTGCCTCACCTCTGCTGGAAGCAGTGAGGGCATGCCCTTGCAGGCATTTTCTCAGGCCTTGGGCTGCACGAGGGGTAGCTCTCCAGAGCTTTCCCTCCCTTGCTGGCTCAACACTACCTCTCTTTCTCTGTTTGGTCCTTCTCCATCAGGACAGTAACACTGGGTCTTGCCTACAGTCCAGGATGATCTGGAGATGGCTTTGTGTATGTGTGAGTCCCAGAAGCCAAGCTGATATCGACCTTTGTGTCCAGGTCATGCTGGGGTTAAACAATGAGGAGTCAAGAGCTTCTGGTCTCTCAGATGTTCATGGTCTTTTACTGCTTTCTGCTCACTCTTCTGGTAAAGAAGCCAAGCTCACACTAAGTTGGGTCCAAAGTGCTGCTTTCTGATATTTTTCTTACTGCAGCACCAGTTCCTGAGGAAGCTGTAGTTACTTTTAATGGTTCAACCCCACAGTTAAAACAACAGCCTTCTCGACAGCAATGCTGGGGTTGGAGGGCAGGGCTCTGAAACTTGTCCCGTTGTGTATGGTGATAGAGCATCCACTGATAGCACTGTCAGGCACCAGAGTGAGGAAGCTTGGGGTGGTGATCATCTGTATGAGTGCTCTAATCTCCTCTCTAAAATGACGTGATGCCAAGGGCAGAAAACAGTTACCATGTCCCCTCAGGGTGCCTCCTGCCAAAAGCTGTGCATGTGTGTAAGAGTTTTCCTGGGTGCCCCTCACTAGAGTACAGGCTATTGTTATTTCTGTATTTCTAAGACTGCTCTCTTGTTTTAAGCAACGTGCTTGGGCTGGAGTAGGTCACATTCACAGATGCTTCTGAATCTGCACCTATTTCTTCAGAAATATGTTGCAGTGGAAAAGGTAAAATTTGCAACAAATCCAGGCAGCTTATATAGTACAGAATTGCCATCAGAGCTGGGAAAAGCATGTATTTATCTCTAAAAAAAAAAAAAAAAAAAAAAAAAAAAAGAAAAAAAGGAGGGGGGTGGACTTGGTAAGAAAAGGGCCAGATAATGGGGGGGGAAACAAGTTGTCTAAATGCTGAA